>BQNB010072636.1:0-32374 GCA_026074375.1 Tanacetum coccineum
TATTAAATTGGTATAGACGTCTAGGGAAACACGAGTGTGTAGAAAGGATACCATTGGTAACAGTCTTCATACTACCTTACCCCTAATAATCCCTCTTAAGATATTTCACATGCATTTAATATACTTTTTGGGGCCTTGTAATAGTCTTCATACTACCTTACTTATGCGTTGCCTTAACGAAATATTAATAGACGGCGGGTTCGTGTAATCCATTCATAACCTAGGAAATACTTACACTGATCATCACAAGTGTGACAAAGCAACAGATCTAGGAGAAGCAATATGAGGAGTAGTGCATGATTAGGTAAATACATCTTTTTTCATAAAGTTATCACCAGTAGTATAGATTATAATTAGTTTAGTAATTAGTTAAACAAACCAACCACTTAAACCATTGATTTACCTGCTTTTTATAAAATATAAAAACACAAAAAGAATCTTCTCTCAGCCTCTTAGGATTCTGTTAGACCGTGTTCAAGCCTTCCCAACCTATTCCCTTAGAGAATGATAGAAACCCCCGATTCTTGCCTATACTACACTGCAACGATTAGGTACACTGCCTAGGGGATTGTAAAGCTTCATATAGAAGTCTCTACGACTCCGCATCATTCCCCTAATTTTACCCCTAAATTCCACAAAAATATGAGTGTGCTGGCGACTGTAGTAAACTTTAGAACTTGGCTTGGTATATCTATTTGAGACCACAATAATAATTATTATTTTAAATAGATGGAGTGACTTGTCTAAACTAGTAAATTTCTAGGATTACACCCAAAAAGCCTTTACATGTTGTGATATAACTAACTACACTGGTTAGTTAACCCCCGTATAAACCCTTTTATTTACTCTCATTTTTAGTGTAAGATACCCCTAGAAAAACCTGTTGAGCCATTCTATTCTTTTCTTACACCAAATATTTGTTTCGTTACACTTTTACACCTTAGCCTACCCTATTAGATTAAGTCTTTAATCGGTTGCTAGTTGATTTTGTGTAAAGTATTGTATTTCCTGTCGCAATGTATATTTTCTATCTACAGTTAGGTTAGGAAAATTGCACAATGCAATTGGGTACGTGTGTGAATTCTCTATCTATGGTTAGGTTGGGAAATTGCACAATGCAATTAGAATGTGAAAGTAGTTTATATCTTTAGTCTTAATGTTTCGTGTGTTTTACTACTTTCACAATTATTTTTTACATCCGAAGTATAGAGGAGAATGGATAAATTATCCGGATTCATTGTGATCGTGAAGATGGTGAAATTACTTTGAAATTCGTATTATATATGTTCTAAAAAATTGAAAAAAGAGAAAAGTACAAAAAAGTGATTATGTAGAGTATTGTTGTATGTTGGTCGAAATAAACCAACCATGTATTTCTTGTATAAAGTGGTCGATATCGCCACTAATGTTGTATAGTATGTATATTATAGATGATTGGGAGTTGACCGTTACGGGAACACTAACTAAGGATGTTTTTGTTGATCTATGATCAATACATTTATATCTATGATTTTGTGTCTTTTTCATGGGTACGGTTGGGAAAGTAACTAGCTACATTGCTTCTTATTTGTTCGGACTTAATCTATTTGTTTTATTTTTTTTTATTTAACAACAATTATTTTCTTTTTCTTAATCCTTAACCTTTGGTCTTGCTTAAATGAGGATATGATCAATCACATGTATCTATTCCATCGTTATGGATGTGTATGTGTGATGTTTTCCGCCTTGTTGGTGTGTTACTTTTTGTGAAAGGATTAGAAGATTCCATACCCTTTATTGTTCTTCATCCTAACCATTGGTTTTACTCGAATGAGGGATTGAGCAATCGTGTGTGTCTATTCCATCATTATGGATGTGTATATATGATTTCGCCGCCCTTGTTGGTTTATGACTATTGGTATAGATTACTAGTCCTATTCTTTAGCTTATTCGAGTTAAGATCGAGCAATCACATGTTTATTCCATCGTTATGGATGTGTATATGTGATTTTGTCACCTTTTCTTGAATATTGGTATCGATAGAGACTAGAAAGAATGATCAACCCTTTAAACCTTAACCTAATTTACCTTTGTAGACTTGTCACTCCTTAGCTTTAGTGGTGGAGATGTGTATCCTTGCCAAGCTTATGATAGAATACTCGTCACAACCGAGCAATTGAGCGAATTACTTAAATGTTATCACATAGATTAGTTAAGTGATTTGAGTGTTTTTATTTTCCTATTGCATGAGGTGTTTGGTTGTATACTAGTAATTGAACGAAAAATTGCTTAAAGGAAAGATCCTTGACTTCAGTTATGATACAAATTCATAAGTTTTCTGAAGTCTACTTGAGGACAAGTAGGATTCAAGTGGGGGATATTTGATGACATCAAATAACATCTATTTTATAGCATCATTTATCCCGTCTTTATTGCTCGTTTTACATTCTTTTATATAAGAATTGATACTTAATTAATTATATTTATTATTTACAGTAAATATCGAGCATATGGTGAAAGTTAGTGAAAAGGCACGCATTATGGAGCATAAATGAAGAGTTCAAGAAAGTATACTGATTCTGACAACCTATACGGCGTATCATTCTAGAAGTGTACGCCGTATCCAAGACTTTGACGAACTTAAAGACCATTGCCTGACTTTGAAGAATACGTCGTATCCACATCAACGACACGCCGTACATAATACTTTGGTCAACAAAGAAGAACCAACTGGTTTTACATCAATACGCCGTATCCATAAAAAAGATACTACGTATCCATGCCCTAACTTCACAAAGACATCCATGACGAGAAGAGTCAATGCGCCGTATCCAAAAGCTTTCATACGCCACATTGAGAGGCAGTTAATGAATATTCTAGAATATTATAATTATGGAGCCTACGCCAAATTACCCAATACGACGTATCCCACATTTCCCAATACGGCGTATCGATTAATTTCTAGACTCTATAAATACAAAACCCTAAACTTAGTTTTAGGTATGCATTAATCGCCAAGTTTGATTTCCAGACGAAAAAAGAAGTCAAGAAGGTCTTGAAAAGTGGTCCAATCTATGGGAAAACCCTTGTAATCTCTACACTCCACTATACGCGTTCGGTTAGCATTATGTTTAATCATTCATCTATGATTTCGTGTATTGTTATAATGACTATTGGCTAATACCTTTAGGTATTAGCCATGTTTATGAAAATATAATGTTTTGATTTGTCTTTATATCGATTGTTCTTTATTCGTTGCATTTTGATTATGTTTATCACGTCATACCCATTTATGTGCTTAATTATGTGTTTTACCTATCATTCAACCGGGTCTAGTCCTACATATTTAATGCGCTGCAACTTCGGTGTTGTGTAGGCGTAGGTTAAGAGTCCAGGATAGAAGCACATAACGCTTATTTATATAGCTAGACTAATAGGATCACCAATAGAAAGCCTTGTTTCGATCTATGGTTAAGTGGATAGGTAGACTAAGTCAGTGACTTAGGACTACACATTATGTCTTGTTTCTATAGGTAGTTAAGTGGGTGTGGACTACTAGTATATGAATTTTCGTTAAGCAATAAGTTGGTAAAGCCTCCATGATCTAGGATTCAATATAACCACCAACATAGTTTCCTAGATAAATTATAATCAACGGTGTGAGCTTTATGCAAGTTTAGGTTAATCGTGACAGGATTAACTAGGGACACACCTCGAGTCTAGGGAGAAGATCCACCTAACTTTGGAATGATATACCACCAACGAATTAATACAATCATTGCACGAATAAACAATCAAGGCATATTATTAGATTAAACTAGCTAATACGTTTTTCCTAAGATCTGACCTCTTCCATATCTTTTGTTAATCACTCGTGTGCGTTATTTGCCATCATCTTAGGATAATTAAAACTAAAATCGTGCCAGTCTCTCAGGCTGAAAACCCCCCTTTGCGTTAGTTTAGGTTTAATTAGAATAATTAGGTTAGATTAATATCAAAACTAGATAGATAAAATACAAGTAGAATTAAGAGTTAACTTTCACTCTCAGTGATCGACACCCTACTTACCACGAAACTCCATCTGACCAGGTACACTGCCCGTTAAAGTGTTGTTTTTAGGTATAGTCGGCATAAAATAAATAGTAAAACTTGATACATAAATAAGACCTACACAACGACAGCACATCAAGTTTTTGGCGCCGTTGTCGGGAGTGTAATTGTTTAATTTCTTATTTTTATTGGTATTTTTAGTATAATTTTTTTAATATAAATTTAGTTTTGTTTTTCTAGTGTCTGCTGTTATTTATTGAATATGACGTATCCATTTTCTTTGAATACAACGTATCAAACATCGATACGGCGTATCCAGTCTACTGAATACGACGTATCGACTGTCTGATACAACAACAGTTTTAGTTAGCTTTCTCGTTTAGTTTTCTAGAATAGTTTTACTTCGAGTTATGTCTTACTTTTCAGGAACATCGTCCAGACTTCGTCCATATCACTTCACTTATCCAGAAAGAGAATTGACAATGGAAGAAATATTGCACAAATTTATCGATGAGGGAAAACGTAAACACGAAGAGATGAGTGCATTCATTAATGATTTCAAAACAACTAATGAAATCTTGTTTAAAGAACAGGACAATTCATTAATCGAGCTCAAGTTTGAGGTACAAAAGTTGTTGAGGATAATCGAGAGTCCCCCAAAATCAAATTGTGAAATTAAAGGAGTAACCACTAGAGATGGAAAAACGACAACTCAAGACGTTTAAAAGGACAACACCAACAAGAATTGCGAAGAACCTCCTGAGGAAGCTCGTGATAAACCAGTTGAATCAAATGAAGTCCTTATGGAGAATCAACCTCAGGGAACCAATGCACCTATTGTTCAACAATCAATTAGGGAACAAATGCCATCGATTCCTTTTCCCAAAAGATTGAGGAAAGAAAATGAAGAAGATCAACAATGAAATTTTTTGGAAAAGCTAAAACAACTCCACGTTAATATTCTGTTTATCGAAGCCCTAATACAAATGCCAAAATACGCCAAGTATCTGAAGAGTTTACTGACGAATAAATCCAGACTAGAAGCAGCTTGTATGGTAACAATGAACGAAAGGTGCTCAGCTATCTTGATTAATGAACTGACCTCAAAAGAGAAAGACTCAATGTCAATACGACGTATCGACCCAATGGATACGCCGTATTCTGAAAAGAAACCTGAGCTAGAAAAGATATCCGAGGAGGAGAAATCATCACTTTTGCAGGTACTGGAGAAACTTAAGGAAGCAGAAGACTTGGCCACATATTACTTATCTAGGTTTGAGAATCCGCATATGGAGGTGTTAACTGAGAGGAAAATTTCTGATAAATTCTCTAACGATCATTTAATGGTGCTAAAATCCAAGTTTAAGGACGATGAGCCATGGTATGCAGATTTCGTTAATTATATTGTTAGAAAGGTCGTTCCACCAAATTGGACCTTTGAAAAAAGAAAGAGATTTTTCTCGCAAGTCAAGACTTACTTCTGGAAGGAACCTTATGCATTTAAACTGTGCGCGGATAATATAATGAGAAGATGTGTGGCTAGAAATGAAACCCTTGAAATTTTGGCGCATTGTCATTCAGGACCAACTAGTGGGCATCATAGTGCTAATGTTACCGCAAAGAAGGTTTATGAGGCCGGATTTTATGGGCCTAGTGTCTTCAAGGATGCTAATGAGTACGTAAGACAATGTGATGCATGTCAAAGATCGGGAAACATATCTTCAAGAAACAAAATGCCTCAAAATAACATCCAGTTATGCGAAGTCTTTGATGTTTGGGGATTAGATTTTATGGGACCATTTCCCAACTCTATAGGTAATAAATACATATTAGTAGCTGTCGATTATGTGTCCAAATGGGTAGAAGCTCAAGCATTACCTTCGAATGACGCACGTGTTATGGTTAAGTTTTTAAGAAGTTTATTTGCTAGGTTTAGAGTTCCTAAAGCTTTGATTAGTGATAGAGGGACACATTTTTGTAATTCCCAGCTTGAAAAAGCTTTACAAAGATATGGTGTGACTCACAATTTATCCATTACATATCACCCTCAATCTAATGGACAGACTGAAGTTACTAATAGGGCTATTAAGCGCATCCTAGAGAGATCAGTGGGGTACAATCCTAAAGATCGATCATAAAACATAACGATTCATTATGGGCATTTAGGACGGCCTACAAAACACCGACAGGGTGTACACCTTTTAGATTAGTTTAAGGGAAAGCATGCCATTTACCCGTAGATATCGAGCATAAGGAATATTGGGCATTAAAACAATGTAATATGGATTTAACGCTTGCTAGCGAAAGTCTTCTTATGCAGCTTAATGAGTTATCCTAATTGAGAGATGGTGCTTATGAGAATACTAGAATTTACAAAGAATGGACCAAGAAATGGCATGATTCTAGACTTCGTGGTGATAAAGATTTTAAGGTAGGCGACAAGGTGATACTTTATAATTCTTATTTGAAGATGTACCCTGGAAAACTTAAATCGAAATGGAGCGGTCCAAACATTGTTAAAACGGTGTATCTACATGGGGCTATAGAAATCACTGACATGGACGGGTTTAGCTTCAATGTCAATGGGCAACGATTGAAGAAATATTACAGAGGTAACATTGACAAGGAGGATGATGAGGTTATAGAGTTGGAGAATGACGTAACGAGAAGCTGAAGGGAGTCTAACTTAAAGACTCTCACAAAAACAAAAGTGCTTGTCGGGAGACAACCCGAAATGTATTTTCAATTTTTATCGAGTCTGTCTTCCCAGACTATCTATACGGCGTATCCAAACCCCATGGATACAGCGTATCGACTATCTAGACGTTATCTAGTCTTTATTTTCAGCACAGTCTATACGACGTATTCATTAAAAGAATACAGCGTATACATGTATCAATACGGCGTATCCTGGGGAATGGATACGGCGTATCGACTCCCTGTACAGTTATTAGGATTTTATTTCGAGTCTAACCAGCGAATACACGGAGAAAGAAATTGCACTTGTTTTCTTATGCTTAATACAGGAACCTTCTGAACGAAAAGATTTGGTAGATTGCATATTTTCTAGAATTCTGTATGTGCTGTTCGTGCTAGGATTCAGACCCGCTTTTGCACATACAATCTTGCTCATAAACTCAACTTGGAGAATCTACCGAGCAAATATCAGGGGAGTTTTTCATTCTAATTCTTTTTAGAAGGGAAACTTACTATCTATACAACTGAACTTAACATATCCTCCAATTAGGGTAAGAGAAAAATTCCTCTAAGCAACATACCAACCATCTTTAGCAATGAATACACATATTAAAAAAATATATTACACTACCACCTAACAACCAAACATAAATAAATACAATCATGATCATCACAAGTCTACGTGTGTGATGTCTTTATAATTATGTTGGCCACCATAATTATAGTGCCTTCCTTATCCACACGTGTACTTACTTCCAAGATTACCTATTTCAATCATAATTCACATATAAGCAAATATTCCACATTGCACATCTTAAACCACTCCAACTTAACACATAAAGGATGCTCCATTAAATAACTACTTACTTATATCAAAATAAAATTGAAACGACATAAAGGAATGAAAGTCTCGCAACGACTCCCAAAATACGAAATATCCAAAGAATTTATCAATACAATCATGACAGGTAAAGACGAGATAAGGGAAACTTATCCGGCCTTCATGGAATTAATTTTGCCTTCGCAGAATCAACCTACATCCGCGGGTCCAGCCCTATTATGTGCATCCGACAAACGATCAAATATCCTATCTCCTTTGGTTCCACAAGAGGCTCCTTATAACGCTTAAGTCCAGTTGGGAAAATAGTTCCCCAACGAGACTTCTTACGAGTGGGGGAAAAACATAGCTAAAATACTAAGAAAGTAATACATATCATATCAGATAATGGTAGGCAAAATAACTAAAATGATAACTTAGCAAAATACGAGATATATAAGCATGCCTAAATAGAGGAAAGCCATACAATTATAGCATTAAACACTTAAGCCCTAATGCATCTACAAATGACCCCTTGTTTATAGTCCTAGCTTATCCCCTACTTCACTAATAACCAAAGGCTCCTGATCCATCTGTCACACCTCATCAAGGCGTAAAACGCAAGGCGCGAACGAGAAAAAGGGAAATCATCACAACCACTTGGCGTCTATATAGAAAAACTAAAACAGCATAAAAATACAAGTATAGAAAACATGCAATACATGAAAATACCCAAACACATCAACAAAATCTAAAAGGCTCTAACATTGAAATAAGGCATTCAGCCAACGACTATGAACCATGCAAACATCATACATCCTAACAAATTAAAACAATTAACATTTATCATACAAAAGAAATAGTGAAATTCTAGATAACTACTAAACTACGCTAATGCCTAAACGGTCCATCTAGCCAACTTTTCCTAACTTGTAACCTAATCTTGCTGAATACCTAAAAAATGCTGCTTATACGTCAACACAATGTTTTGGATGAGAATTATATTATTCAGACACACATATTCAATCCATTTCTAAAATAATTTATCCAATTACTGTGATTATAAAACAATACGCTTGTACGACAATTATGCTAACTAACATACAAGCTAACATGCAATTCAATCAAATCAATCATTCAAACACCAAGCAGATGACTTCAATCGCTCTTGGATCATACAAAATTCCCGTGTGTTTCCTCTAGCCCCAGCCAGGATACCCCAAGTAACCCTCCTGACTAAGGCCACAACACCAATATCACATCACATAACATGTAGCACATAACGCATATCAGTCACATAATAGTCCATGCATTTACACTAACACATAATCACAGCAATTTAAAACTCATTTCAACACTTGCATCATTTCCATCCCAAGTTTAAAACGCAATAAAAAGTGGGACTATGTAACTCACCTGAATGCTCAAAACGCAGCTTCCAATTCCTATCACGCAACTATACAAATAAATAAACACGGTTACACGCGACCAAGCTAAAAGCTCTAGTCCATGTAACACACATATGATGGATGTCTAAGGGTTTGATTAACCATCATGGGTCACCCCGACACCATGCCCAACCTTAACCACCTCATTAACACATTACACTAGTTAACTACAATTTATTCAAAAATGCAGAATTTTAGTGTATCTTTACTAACTTAAAAACCTTACTTGCTGACCTTCATAAATTATACCAAAAATCACCTAAGTTCATTTATGAGTTTACTAACTACCTTGTGATTCCCAAGCTCCCATTACATGTGTAACTATCCCAAATAAAATCCAACTTTAAAACTGTCCCAATTCGGATCTGATTGCACACTAAAATGTATGGCCCTAACTACCATACTTAGACATGAATTCAGAAGCTATCCTTCTAGGGTTTCTTTATAAACATATTGAAATTAACCACTGTAGATTGGTTAACCTTAATTCCACTTTTAAGTTAGGGTTTTACCCTCCTAAATATGACCTAATTCTGACCCGTATTTACTGTTTTTGACAACTTTTCTTGTAACCAACATTTGACAACCTTCCAAAATTCAAAATCATTCGAGGCCAATCTTTTTGAAAAATAGACTCTTTGAACTACAATTTAGGCTTTTTAATCATATCAAAACACGTTTCTATCATCAAGATATCATCAGTTGAACACAGACCTAAAATCTGCTCAACTCTAAATCATAAATTAACGCGATCTAACCCTAACCATTTACACCAATATGATCCTAATTAAACCCTAAACACTCTAGCATGATTAATACATCCTTAATTATAGAAGTTTTTAAAACCCTAATGATCAACCATATTAATTGTTACATGATTTAAAGAAAACTAAACAAAAGCTTAATTGAAGCATACCTAAACCTTTACTTGATCACACTTGAATCACACCTTGAATCTTGATAATTTTTTTCTTCTTCATTGAGGGTTTCCATTATCAGAAGTATAACTTATAACATTTCAAGTTGGATTTTCAAACCCTACGTAAAACGCATCCGGTTCGCGTTTTAGGCATCTATGCATGCATGTAAACACATAAACACTTCTATACTTCAACAAATACCCACTAATACCTTTAATGTCAAAATTTTATAAAATCTTTCACTTGTATACTAGTTGGCCGATTTCAATGCAACACAAAAACAATGCATACATCCTAATTAAATCAACACAATTCCACTAACTATTAAAGAAACTTATTTGTTAACCATTGGATAATCTCTTTCCTTTATAAATAGTCCAAGCCTTCAACAATGATTCAAACTTGTCTCCCCATTCTCTCCTTGTGATCAGCTGAATTCAAGGGACAAGGAATAATAATGTGCATGCTTATATGAAGCATCACTTCATGTCTTACACTTCTGTAATTTTACCTTACATACTTACATCCCTAATAATATAAAAACCATAATCCATTAACCTTAAAACTAGCCAAAATCGTGCACCCCTTTAATCCCTTCCATGGTTTTGGTGAATGGTATTTTACAAAGTATTGGGTTATAAATAGATAGCATAAAGTAAGGATAACACACACGTTCATTTGCAAACCAAAAACTTAAACTATTTCTCTATTTTCTCCCATATAAACTACGGCTCAAACCTACATCCTTATACACTTCATAGTTTTTGTTTTCTCAAGTATTACAAGCATATTAGTTTGATATTAAGGGTATCTAATGTGATACAAAGAGCATTGAAAGCTTAGTTAGGTAATTACAAAGGGTTTGTACAAGTGAAATATCTAGGGTTTTCTAAGTGAAGTTAATGTTTTGTGGGGAAGTATTAGGTTAAATACTTGATTTATGTTATTGTGTATCATCTTCATTCATTATCTTGAGGTCTACTATAAACCCTAAGCTATTCATTTTATATTTTATATAATTGTTATATGGTTAATCATCACCTAGTTATATTTTATACATGTTTATAAAACATATCAAGTTTATATAAATTCGAATTTTATTTTGTTCATGGTAAAAATGATGTTAAAAACATAAGGATATGTTTTATTTAAGGATTTACAAGCAATGGATAATTTATATAATTATTTAGAAAATAATTGTTATTTATTTATTTATATAGTTTATATAAATAACATGAAATTGGTTGGTCCATTTTTCTTGTACACTTTGGACTACTATTATGATGGACACAATTCAAGGACTTAATCTATATACAATATCTATATTAAATTAAATTAGAAGACTTGTTGCAAATTAGTTAAGTTAAAAACTTATAAAAACAAGTTTATAAATTTTAAATAAAACTCTAAAAACCTACTGTTTTAATTCAACAAAAATAATATTTATTTTATATTTTATTAGAATAGTACATTTCATGATGATTCTAAATATATAAAGAACTCGAAAAATCCGAGTTATAACGAAGGAGTTATTGAAATTACAAGTTTACAATAAAAAGTGTTTTTATAAAAGTAATTTTATAAAAATAAGTTACTGTTCATAACAGTAAGTTTCTGGAAAATATTTTACTTTGATAGAACTTTTAATTACGAAGACGTGGATATAAAGTACGCTAAAAATGGATTTAAAATGAAAGAGTTATGCTTTTTACAAGTTTTATATAAAAAATAACTTTATATAATTTTATTGTTACTGTACGAATAATATAAAAATTATTTGATATTTTTTTGTGAAAATACATCTCATAAGGATTCCAAATCTATAAAGAACACTAAAAACTGAGTTATAACAAAGAAGTTATGATTTTTACGAGGTTACAACAATTAATTATATAAAAGTGTTTTATATAAATTTATAGAAACAGTAAAAGTTACTGTTTATGAGTAGCTAAAATATTATAAATGTAATATTTTGACAGATTTTTATAATATGAAACCGTGAGCATAAAGAACATATAAAACGGAGTTAAAACAAAAAATATATAAGGTTTATAAAACGTTATGCACTATTTTTATACTTGTGCACTAATTTTTATGAATATCAATTAAACTATTATGTAATAGAATAAATATTAAATAGTAAATGTTTCAAACAATTATTATTTATAAACGATCAATTATTGGACAAGTATAACATTTTTACAAACACAAATACATGAACATTTACTTTACAAGTACAAATTCATAATGTTTAATTTTATAAATTAAACAAACATATTTAGGTGGTGATGTAACTATATAAAAATTTATATGATGTAGTCATTCAAAGTACATTGTACTCATACGACCTATATTTAATTAGGTTGCATTCGGACTATACGTGACGATTTTCATATTTGATTTATATATCAAATACATTCACTGAGGTGAGTTCATAGCCCCATTTTTATACGACCGAGCAATTGAGCGAATTAGTTACATGTTACCACATAGATTAGTTGAGTGATTTGAGTGTTTTCATCTTCCTATTTCGTGAGGTGTTTGGTTGTGTACTTGTAATAGATCAAATAAATGCTTTAACGGAAAATATCCTTAGGGATACATTTTTATAAACTTCTAAAAGCTACTTGAGGACAAGTAGGATTCAAGTGGGGGGATATTTGATGACATCAAATAATATCTATTTTATAGCATCATTTATCCCATGTAGTTAACCCATTTTGTATAATTATTGCAAAGAATTGTTACTTAATCATTTATAATTTAAGAATTGCAGTAATTACAGAGTACTTGGTGAAGTTATACTAAAAGGCACGCATTTTGGAGCTTAAATGAAGAGTTCGAGAAAGTCTACTAATCTGACAGCCAATACACCGTATTATTCTAAACCTATACGACGTATCCAAGACTTTGACGAATCAAAAGACCATTTCCTGACTTTGAAGAATACGCTGTATCCACATCAACGATATGCCGTATGTTAGGATTATGAAAAAGACTCGGTCACCCCGTGTATCATTTAGAATAGCATAGCTCATAGTCCAGTAGTTATCGTAATACTTATGGAATTGGGCCGGGTCTTTTACCCACATGTAAGCCCACTCCATAGCCCGTTAGGGGCATCCATAACATTGTATTTATACCTCTTTCCAGCCATGGGAAGGGGTTGGTTATTCATTTTATCAATATCACACTAAAGGTTTTTCTCTCACTAGAAATCCTCTCCTTTCTCTCTCTAGATTCAGCCAACCCCTAATCCAATCCTTATGTTATGATATCTAATATCCTACAATTGGTATCAGAGCCCATGGGATGATTAGCTAGATTGTGTGTGCGTTTTCTTGGTTAGATTAGATCAAAAGTTTAATTTTTGAAGGTTTATGGTCTCATTCTTGACACTCTTTGATTCTCACGTTTGTGGTGTTAAAGTTGGTGTTTTTATAGTTGTTATAGCCTTCTAGGATCAAGTTGTGCAAAAGAAACCAAGCAAAAATGTTCAAAGGGTGATTTTTAGGTGTTTTTAGGTGGAAAAAGTCGTATTTTTCATCACTGCGTTTTGTCTCTCTAGAAAAATTTTTCATTGCGTTTTGTCTCCTGTGTTTTGTCAGAAAAAGGACACTGCGTTTTGCCATTTTGTGAAGGACAAAAGTACTGCATTTTGTCTTATTAGGGACTGCATTTTGACTACTGCGTTTTGTCTCTGCGTTTTGTGTCACTGCGTTTTGTGTCACTGCGTTTTGTCTCAAGATCCTGCGTTTTGGTCACTGCGTTTTGTCTGACTTTACTGCGTTTTGTGTCCTGCGGTTTGTCTGTAACAGGTTACGATTTGCCACTGCGATTTGCTACATTGAAGACTCTTTTTTGTCAGATCTTGCTACATTGAAGTCAAACTAAACGTTATGCTTCCCAAATTTTGTCAGATCTTGCGGTTTATCTAAGCACTGCGTTTTGTCTATTGAGATTTGCCTCTTTAGACTGCGATTTGTCCACTGCGATTTGTCGTAGCTCTTCACTGCGATTTGTCTACCACATCTTGCCTTTTGCTACGTGAACTCACTTCAACCAAACCAAACCATACTTAAACAACATATCACCTAATCTAACAATCAATCACCACTTTTAACATACAATCACTAATCATTGTACCGATCCAAAGCTTATCTAACATATTCATTCATTCAATCATGTCGACTACTTCAGATGATATTCAAGCTGCCGGTTTCGATACCCGCCCTCCGATGCTTGATAGGACTAATTATGAGTCATAGGCACAACGTTTTCGATTGTATTGCAAGAGTAAGAAAAATGGGCATCTCATACTTCAGTCTATTGATGAAGGCCCATTTCGGATGGGCATGTTCAAAAAAACTTGGTGTAACAGTTGAAGGGGAAGTCATGTTTAAACCCGAACGACCTAGAACGTATGCTGATCTTGATTACCATGAGCAGGAAAGATACACGGCTGAATTCTGTGCTACTCTTTTCTTGCTTGAAGGGTTGCCTAAGGACATCGACATGCTCGTCAACCATATCACAGAAGCTAAAGTAATTTGGAACGATATCAAGATGCTTATGGGCGATACTAGGTTGACAAAAGATGTTTGTACAAGACTTGAGGTACAAGATCCTGACAATGATATAGATCACGTTGGTAAAAAACATAAAGTACATGAGATACACTATGAAGTACAACAGACAAACGTTCTTGATTCAGATAGTGCTGATATGGGTAATAGCAATATTATTCCATATGAACAATATGTGAAGCACAACGAAGGTCTTGTTATACCTAGTGGTGAATCTTCTGTTCCAAATGATGCTTATATGATGCATGAGAATAGTGCATATGTTCCTGATGACTCATTAACCACTAAACTTAATATCTATAAGGAACAGGTGGCCATATATGAACAACGTGCAAAATTTGAACTAACTGACCGTGAATAGAAAATGGATGATCAAATGCGTATGCTTATTCAAGAACGTAATTTTAGGGAAGAAAATTTGAAAAAGGAGTTACACTCTTTACAGTTACAACTTAATCACACCATCCACCATAAAAAGATATTGCAAGACAGTGTAAATACGTTGCAACAGGATTTCAAACAAAAAGAAATGAAACTCTTAAATGATTTTTCTCGATTAAAAACGTTAAAGAATAAACTCGAAAACAAGCTATACGCACAAGATCAATCCATTCAAACTGTTCACATGATGCTAAAACCTAAAAAGTTGCATGACCATGATGATGTAACGGCCGTAGGTGCCCAGAACCCTTTTTACCTAAGAAAGGCCAAAGTGGCTCAACCAGCACTTTATGATGGTGATGAAATTCTCAAAACGCATCATGTCCCTGTAAGTGTTACATCATCTGAGGAAGACCTAGAGATTGCTGAGATAACTAGGCAGAAAATGAATGAAAAAATGAATGACCCTGTGTGTGTGGAAAAGAGGATTAAAATTATACCTCCTAATTATTCCAAAGAAAATTTTCTTGCCACGTTCACACCACAGACCCAACTTACCCCCGAACAAGTGTTTTGGTCCAATGACCTCCTTAAGCAAAGAGCCGAAGCTCTAAAAGCAAATTCCCCACCCCTGCCAATTTTACCACCTGCGACAGTGTATCCTCCTAATACTCCTGTCCATCTGGTCCCCCGAACGCTTCTAACTACAAGTCAAGTAAATATTGGTCTGTATGTAATCACTCAACTTTTTTAGGATTTTGAGAAAACTTGTAAAAAATGAATTACGCCAACGGGAATAACTGAAGGGGAAAGGGGTTTTGAACAAACAAAACGGTGTTACTTAACGGAAGTCATTCCATTTTTCAATCTACTCAAAGAACATTTTGAAGAAGTTCAAAGGTCACTTGTTAAAGAAGTTAGAGCTATGAAAGCAGTTTTTGAAAATATGGAAGCTGAAGTGGACCAGAATGCCATTGACAAAAAATGTGGGGAGATTGAACGTAAAAATCTCCTCATCACGAATGAGAATTTGATTGCTAATTGTATTGCTCAGGATGTGTTTTATACTGTCACTGATTCTGCTTTATCTGCATCTCGATTTCATGATTTATCCACTGCTTATAATGTTGCAATGACTCGTGTTGTTGAACTTGAATCTGAGAATTCCAAATTACTTGACAAAATTCAACATGATAGTCATGATACCATGGTCAAGGATTTTTCAAAATTAGAAGTTGCTCACCTTAATTTACAATTAAAGTATCAACATCTTAAAGAAAATATTGAAAATTTCAAATCCAAGTCATCTAAGGATGTTCCTGAATTTGATACATTTTTTGAACTCGGTATACGGGATGATCAGATTCAAGGTCACAGGAACACTATTCGTAAGTTGAAAGCTCAAATTTCTCAGTTGAAAGCTAACAAAAGTGATGAGCTTCGCACCCTTGACTACAAGTCTCTATATTCATAGAATTTTTAATTAACTGAAACTGTCACAACCTTGCAAGAACAACTAGATCATTTTAAGGCTGAAAACGAAAAGGTTAAACAGCACTATCAAGAGTTATTTAACTCCATTAAAGTAACGCATGTTAAAACCATCGAAAGGACAACTTCTTTACAAACTAAAATTGAGAATCTAAAGACTCAACTCAAGGGGAAGATGCCATGCGTCACTAACAATGTTGTAACACCAAAGGTTTCCGCTATTGCAAAGTATGCAATTGAGGTTGAACCAATTCCCCCAAGTCAAAGAAACAATAGGAATGTTCAACAGGGCTATCTCAACCGTCTTAAGGATACTTTAGATACTCTCCGCGAGATAGTGGAAGAGGCTATAAGTAAAAGATCATCTAACAATAGTCTTGAATATGCCCGCATATACACTAAGACATCTCAGGAATTGTTAGAAAATGTGATTGCCTCGTGTCCTAAAATGGTTAACAAAAGAGATAGATACAATGCTAGTATACATGCTAAAAGGAACAAACATGTAACCTTTGCGGAACCATTGGAAACTTCAAATCACAGCACATCAAAACCTGTTCAACATCCGGAAGTGAAAAAGTCTAATGTTCCCAACAGTGACACTAAAGCTAGCAGGTCAAAACCTAGGAGCAATATAAAGAATGATAGGACTTCGACAGCTAAAAGTGTCTCTAAGAAGAAAGTAGAAGACCACATTAGGAACACTAAGTCTGATTTGCACAAACAGAATCATGTTGACTCGAGTATTAGCCTTAAGCGTACTGTAATTAACTCGATTTATGATTCTCGCTGCAAGACTTGTACTAAATGCATAATTTCGTCTAATCATGATAAATGTGTTGAGAAATTTTTGAAGTCGTCCAACAAACCCCCAGTCAAGAAAGTTTGGAGAGTCAAACAAGTAAGCAAACTTGGAAAGCAACAGTAAAACTGTTTGCTAATGTTGGTTATCAATGGAAGCCCACTGGAGGGAAATTCACTCTAGGAAAACAGTGCCCTTTAACTAGGATTACTAAACCTAAAGTAGTGCCTGTATGACAATGGAAGCCAACTAGTAAGATAATCCCTTTAGGTGAACAATGCCCTGTAACTAGGTCTATTGCATCTACTAGTGCTCCAATTTTTGTTGAAACCCAGGCACCTATGGTTCCTATAGTCCCTGATAATCCTTGCACTAACCAACTGGACCCCAACAGCAATTGGGGATCCGGCACTCCAAACTCTCCATTTTTGTCTGTTTTCAAATGCAGGTCGTATAGATCGTCCTGTGATCTTTGGACTCAGGTTGTTCACAACATATGAGGGAAATCGAATGACGTTTGAACACTGCAGTTCAAGCCTCAGACCTCAATGTCAACGAAATGGCGTCTGCTGACAACACTTCAGGCCCCGCTCTTCAAAGAAAAGAAAGGTGTACGCTTCAGTACGCTTTATCTTTGGAAGAGGATAAATCTTCTTGTTTAAGACCATTCTCATCAACAAGCTTCATGCTTTTACATGTTCATTTTGTCATCAAGTGGATCAACGTACCATTGAGTGTAGTCTTATTCACTTGTTCAATCAAAAATGGCAACCTCATATGCAATTTTTGAGGGGGAGTAATTAAGCTTATTGATTATACCTTTTAAATATATATAAATAAATATAAAATACTTATAAATATATAAATATAAGGATAAGAATCAAAAAATCTCTCAATGTAGTAAATCCGAAAGTATGATTCCCGGGTCGTTATCCCCAACGAGGAATGCAATTGAAAGTCGAGAGTCGATTTGATAATAGATGCTTGAATGGAACAAGATTAGACTGGATATCTAAAACTACGAGAAAATTAAGGCAAACACTTAAAAACAATTAAGGGAAAACTATTTTAAACTAAAAACGCAAACCGGGAATCCTAAAACGCGACCTAAAAACCCTAAATTATCAAAATTAAGTTCTAAAATGATCTTTTTGGCTTTTTATAAGTTCGTTAATGTTCAAAAATGCTAGACGAAGAAAAACTAGACCAAAAACGAAGAGGTTAGGCTTAAAAAAACACTAAACGTGAACGGGATCATATCCGTTCTTTTAAAAATCCAAAATTTGCAATTTTAACCCTACGAAAGTAAATCTAATTTTTCTAAGTCCTAAATGTTAAAAGAGAATTTTCTAAAAAAGAATTATATTTTTTTGACTTTTTTATAATTTTTTATGAATTAAAAACTATTTTAATGAAATTAAATGTTTAAAAATACCAAACTATTTAATAAAAATCTGGAAAAATTAGCAAAAGTAGCTTGAACAATAAAAAATCTAATAAAAATAAGCTGGGAAAAACAGCTTATCTAAATAAGCTGTTAAAAAGCTAAAAAGGCTTATAAGCCAAAAGAGCCAAAACGTGTATAAAAGATTAAATGTGCAAGTTTAAACCGAAAAAGACCCAAGGGCGAGTGGTAGAGGGAGTGTGTGTAAAAACGTTTGGTAATAAAGGTAGAGGTCCCGGGTTCAAGTCCTGCTCACCTGGGACTTCCCCTAATCCCAAACGTTTTTGTTTTTACCATTTTTTACAACTTTTTAAAAGGCTTAAAAATAAGCAACTTTTACATAAACACTTTTTTTATAAACCACAAATAAGCACATAATAAGCTGTTAAAAAGGACAGAATAAGCCTAAACTTCACTAAGCCTTAAAATGACTAACTATTTAGCTAATTAAGCACTAAAAAGCAAACCACAAAGAGAAATAAGCTAAGGCAGAAGATAAGCTATCTCTAAAAAGCACTTAAGAAGAAAAATAAGCAACTACAATAAGGTAGAATGACAGAAATATAGAAAAGCTATAAAACTTAGAAATTTTAAGCTAAAAGGCAAATAAGCTCTAAACTAAAGGAATTAAGCTAAAGTGGGCTTAAACTAACCTAAAAAGCTAAACTAAACCCAGAATAAGCAAATGCAATAAGCTAATAAGCCTAAATAAGCAAAATAGCTTTTTGGCCAAAACTGTTAATCAAACAGCCTAAGGGGGGCTTTTCTAGCTTATTTTTAAGCTAGAAAAAAGGATCCTTATGGCTTAGTGGCTTAAACCACTAAAAAGATTGGCCAAATTTTCTTAGACAAATTTGAAATTCAGTTTGAAATTCAGATAAGCAGTTTGAAAAAGGTATCTCACACATATTCAACACTTAGACAAATTTTCTTGAACTTTTAAAATCTTAACAAAACACCAATTTTGAGCTTAAAATAAGCACTTAAACAGATCCTTATGACTATATAACTTACAAACAGATTAAGATTTTACCTCAAAAACAAGAATCAACAATCAAAAAGCATTTTGAAATTCACAATAAGCCACAAAAAGCAAATGAAAAAGCATTTTCTCAAATTTTTTCAACACTTAGCAATTTTGACAGTTTTGGCAAAAACTTAAAACAACAATGCAGGCTTTTAGACTATGATTCTAGCCTGTTTATAACACTTCCACAAACACAAAAACATCACAAACAACAAGATTCAAAGTCCTAATCAAATAAACAGATAAAATAAGCTATAAGCTCACAGATTCAAACCACAAATTTTTTAAAACCTTAAAAATGAGATTTAATACTTAAACACTTAAACAAACTGAATTTTTGGACTACTTTAAGCTAAACTAAACTGACTCAAGTGTCAAAATGAAATTTTAACCCATTTTGACCCATTAAAACAGTTAAACCAAACACCCCTTTAAACACTTAAAATGCATTTTCTACTTGAAAACTTAAATTTTTATAAACAAATCGTTAGGACCAGATATCTAACAAGCAAAATAAACAATATTAAGCATATTTTAATAACAAATAAGCACTTAAATAAGCTAAAACAAATTATGCAATTTAATAAGCTATTTAAGACAGTTTATAAGAAAACTTAAACAAATGATCTCTAAACTATAAAACAAGCATAATAAGCATTAAACATCATAAGCAAATATAAATAAGCAAATATAAGCAGAAATAAGCAATGATAAGCAATGCTACAGTAAAATGAATTTTTTTTGAAAATGAGACACTTACAAAGGCCCTTGTTCAAAACAGGGCAATCAAGCTTATAAATAAGCTAATCTACAAGCTCTAGCTTGTCAAAAGACAAGCTAGTATTGTCCATAAGCCCATCCAAATCCGGCTTATCATCCAAATAAGCTGTGGTGTTTTTTTGGTGTGATTTCTTTTTGGTAAATTTTCTTTAAGTGCTTTATATATAAATGAAAACGAGTTGCTTATATGTTTGTATAAGAACTTAAAATAGCTTATGAAAGGCTTTTGAATACTTTAAAACACAAATTTAAGAACCACAAATTTTAAGCTAAAACTGAAATTTCATTAATTCATAAAAAAAGCATTACAATATTAAAAAGATTACAATAAAAATTAACTAGGTGAAAAACTAAAACTAAAAAACTAAGGGCTTACACATGAGCTCTATTTATACTAAGCCAAAAAAGATTATAGGACTTGTGCTTTCTTTGTGAGAGCTCTTGCAGGTGTGTTTGTTGTGTGAGAGTCTCTAAAGAGCAATCTTGGCCATTGAAATTTAGTAGTGTCCAAGTCATGTCATCTTAGCCATTGATCTCTTGTCTTGTTTCTTGGACGAATGAGGTTGCAAGGGATTGCCAAGGTGGGTTTTGGAGGGATAAGGTTGGTCGAAAAGGGGGAGAAGAAAGGGGAACAGTGTCTTGGTGTATTTTAGCGGGTAGTGAGGACAGGACAACTGAAGGAGATGTACAATTATTGGCGTAATTTTTTTAAAGTTTGGAAAAGGCAAGAATGGTCCCTAAGAGTATATAGGTGTATGGCATTCATAGTCCTTGGTCTTTGCAAATTTGGCCCTTTTGGTTTGAAATGGGTTGCACCGTTAGTCCTTAAAGGACTAACGGGGTAAGGGTTAAGGGTTAACGGGAGTTATAAGTGTTTATGGGTTTGGCTTGGGCTTTGGTATGGGCCGGTTGTTATAAAAGGGGCTTGGGCTTATAAATGAGGTTTAAGGTTTATAAAGTTTGTAATATATAAGTGGGCTGACCCGGGCCCACTAGGTGGGTACGGGTGGCCACTTTTGATAATTTAGGTTTTCGAGTTCGGTTTTTGATGCTTTTTCCAATGCCACTTTCCGGGGTTGACTTTAACTTTGACTTTTTTGTTAACTTTGACTTTGTCTTTTTGACTTCTCACGGTCTTTCCGTTCTCGTGCTCGGTTTTGTCGTTTTGGCTTTGATTTTGTCCTTTTCTTGGATATCCGTTACCTGCATAATACAAATGCAAAACATACAAATACAATATATTTTTTGTACGTTTTTAGTCATTTTAGTCCATTTTTAGTGGTCAAAGGTATGTGTAATTAAACATATACCAAAATCCCCCATACTAAGATATTGCCGTCTCCTCACGCAATGCTATACTTAGAAAACTAAGAATCTCGATCCCCCTCGACTAATTACCTCGAAAAGTAGCTAAGTGTTCATCGAGGGGAATTAAAGAATCAAGAGTTTAGAAAAAGCCCCCGTTTTTACCATTCTTAAAGATATACACTTATTCCTACACATATTTTTGTATTTTTTTTAGCAACTAACTAGAATATTCCGACTTTCGTTATTTTCATAACCGTTAGGGATCATAGAACAAGATGCATTTCGATCCGAAAATGCCCCAAAAAGGATAAATTCATCGTTCCCGACTTTTCACTCGCTCCAAACCAAGCTTAAAAATGAAACCACCGTTAAATATCAGTTAAGATGCTAACACTACTCATATATGCAACTTGTGAACTTTTTACTCCCGACAATTATATATTAGGTGACTGTGTCATTTTGAATTTCAACCATGGATCAATGTTTTGCAAAATTCTATGTTTCACGTTCCACCCGAGAATAATGAGTTTGAAGGCGAGATCATCCCAAGTAGCGACTTTCGTCTCGGCACATCCCAACCTTGTGGCTAAGTGACCAGGCTTTTGACACCCCACAGAGACTAGTATCGGGACTCACGGACCTTTGGTTTCAAACACTCTTAGGTTTCCTGTATATACATAGCTTATTTAAAAACTTAAAATGAATTAGTCAAAGTTTAAAAGCATATTTAAATTTAACAAAAAGAGATCTTACATTTATTAATTCACACTTAATATTATAACATTGATGCAATTGTAACCCTCGACCTTTTAGAAGGCTGCAACATCGGTTGTGAGCCGGCAAGATGCAGCAAACTTTTATCAGTCTCGGATTTTTATTCTTACTATAGGCTTTCTTTAGAAGGCTGTAACATCAGTTGTGAGCCGGCAAGATGCAGCAAATTTTTATCAGCCCACAGCTTATAATTATTTCTTATTATTTTTTATATTTTTCATTTTTCATCATATATATATATATATATTTCATTTTTTACACTTAGAGAAGACTTCTTTTTGAAAAATTCAAGTATAAATTTGAACTAAGACTAATTTTTTTGCTATTAACTACATAAAAATTGTTGATTTAAGTTTAATCTCCAAAAATAGCACGTATTATTAGTCCGGTTAGGAGCTTATGGGAGAAAAAGCCACAAATTACATACATGAGCCCTTAAGATTTCCAAATAATCCTTGTTTAGCATACAACTCATACTTAACTCTATCATTTTTCGTTCTTCGCGAATTTCTGTGAACGCTTTGCCTAAAAGTTAAGGAACAAGCTAGAGCTCAACACGCTCGATCGGGTCAAAATTTATTCTTATTCTACCCAGCAGGAAAGTCAAAATTGTGACAAAACGCTTATTTTATTTTTGAAAATTTTTAAAAATTTTCAATTTTTTTTGAATTTTTGGTGGTAAAAACGGGATTACGCGAAAACAATGACTGCAGGCACAATCAAATCGATAGATCCCCCCATACTAGATTTAAACATTGTCCTCAATGTTTTAAGAAGGGTCTCTACGTAAATCCTAAGCCGTTTATTAAGTATGCTTAAAGATAAACGTTAGTCGATTAGATTAGGATATTGGATTTCCCAAATGAAGCTGAGGATTTGAAGCTCTTGTGATCGAAGGACAAAACCGCGAGCACGAGAGGCTTCAAAAATCCAGGACAATCCTGGACAATCACAAAAAACACAAGCAAACGAGAATGGAAAGAGGCACACCTCCTCACAAAAAAACACTTATTCATTACTACATAATATTACTACTATGATAAGCATGGGTTCCTCATGACCACATCCGTTGGTTCAACAAAATAACCTCCACAATCAAATACAAGGATGTGCCGAATTCAGCGATTAAGCTCATGCTTTTTCCTTTCTCTCTTGCGGGGGCAGCCCGTCGTTGGCTCGAAAAAGAACCCCCTCATTCTATTCTCACTTGGGAGGATCTTGTTTCCAAATTCATTAATGAATTCTTTCTCCCCTCAAGAACGACAAACCTTCGAAATGAAATTTCTAATTTTCAACAACGGATTGATGAATCATTTCATGAGGCATGGGATCAGTACAAAGAACTCCTTCATGCTTGTCCTCATCATGGTTTCACCGAATTGCACCAACTTGATACTTTCTACAATGCCTTGAGCCCGGCCGATCAAGATTCCTTGAATTCTGCCGCTGGTGGCAATCTTTTGGAAAGAAGTACTCAAGATGTGTTGACGATTATCGAAAACAAATCCAAGGTCCGCAATTCACGAAACAAATCGATTGTTTCTCAAGTGAAATCAAGTGATGGTAATTCTTCTTCCGATATAGCCAAACTTACTCATGCAGTAAATCAGCAAACGAGTGCTGTGACTACCGCCATGACGGCTATTCTAAAACAATTTCAAGCTACCCCACCTCCAGCTTTCGTAAAAGCCGTTGAGGATATTTGTGTTACTTGCGGTGGTGCTTATCCTTACTATTAGTGTCTCGCCGCCGATGGCAACACTTTCCTGGAATATCGGGATAATATTCAAGGATACGTTGCAGCAGCCGCGGGTAACTACAATCAGGGTAATTCCGGTTATCGTCCTCCAGGTGTGGCTAATCAAACAAGACCACCGGGTTTTGTTCAACAAAACGGGCAAAATAATCAAAACCGTTTTAGCCAACCTCAAAGATATAACCGAGGAAACAATTTCAACCAAAATGCAAATTATCAAGCTCCAATTCAACAAAATCAAAGTGTTCCTTTAAGTGAATTGGAGAAAATTAAGAAAATAAATGATGTTAATATAAAAGCCATGCAAGCTCAAATTAACAATGTGAAAAATGAGTTAAGGAATGAAATGCAATCTTCAATTCAAGCTTCAATGTCAAATCAAACAAACGAGCTTAAGAACATGATGGCTAGTTTCTTTCAAATGAACACCGCTTCTACCTCGGGTACGGGATCTCTCCCTAGCAACACCGTTGCTAACCCGAAGGGTGAATTGAAAGCCATTACCACTCGAAGTGGTCTTGTTCTTGATGGACCTTTCATTTCATTGCCTCCTCCATTCATTAATTAGGAGGAGGATGAACGTGTAGAGGAGACTTTAACGGACCCAGAACATGGTGAGTATACCATTAAGGTCCCACCTCCTCATGTCAAAAAAGCTAAACCTCTTTCTTAAAGAAACTTTGTGATTCACCAAAGGGATCCTCGTTATCCTCATATCCCTTATCCGTCAAGGATGCAACAAGAAAAACGGCAAGAGAAAGATGAAGTCTAAATTCATAAATTTTGGCAAATGTTCAAACAACTTCACATTAACATCTCTCTTGCCGATGCTTTGATTCTTATTCCTAAGTACCAAAAAATGCTTAAGTCTCTTCTTTCCAATAAGGAAAAACTTATTGAATTGGCAAATACACCCCTCAATGAAAATTGCTCAGCGGTTATCCTTAAGAAGCTACCCGAAAAGCTAGGTGACCCTGGGAAATTTCTCATTCCGTGTGGTTTTAGTGAGCTCAAGTACAAAGCCCTAGCCGATCTAGGTGCTAGCATAAATTTGATGCCACTCTCGGTTTAGAAAAAGTTAGGATTACCCGAGCTTATTTCCACCCAAATAACCCTTGAACTTGCTAACCGTGATATTTGCACTCCGAAAGGAATTGCAAGAGATGTCTTTGTTTCGGTTGGAAAGTTTACATTTCCCACTGATTTTGTCATTGTTGATTATGAAAGCGATCCTCGTGTCCCCTTCATCTTGTGTAGACCTTTCTTTCGGACCGTTCAAGCTTTGATTGACGTTCATGGAGAAGAAATGATTCTCCGTGACGGTAATGAAAGACTAATCTTGAACATGAGAAATGACACTTCAAGCTATTCAAACGAACCTCATCAAGAATCAATCAACATGATTGATGTCTACAATGTTTCACATGAGGAAATTCTTAAAGATTTGTTTGCAACAAATCATCTAAGTGGCAATCCCACTTTTTCTTCTCATACCAATTTAACTTCACTGGAAGTTATCAATCCATCGAGTGGCAATCCCACTCTGATTTCGGAACCCGAGACCAAGTCTTCTACTTCTTCCCCCATACTTATTTCCATCGAAGAAAGTGATTTAATTTGGGAAGAATTCGAAGCTTATCTCACAAGTGATTCATTTCCATCGGGAAATAGTCATCCTTCATCTCCTTTCCCTCCTTTTCATAATTCTTCAAGTGGCAGTACCACTTCTTCTTCACCTAGTCTCCTGATTTTTTAGACTAGCGACTATTTTCTTGAGGAGTTCGCTGATGAACTCACTCTTATCACATTTCCATCGGGAAATGATGACCTTCCCTTTGATATCGAATCCGATCTTAAAAAGATAGAGTATTTGCTTAATAATGATCCTATCAAGGAATTGGATTTTACTCTCGAAGATTCGGTTGATAAAAATTCTTTTGATGACAATCTTGATGATACCATTTCTGAGATGTTCACTGATGAACATGCTCTTGATTACTCATCCCCACAATTATGGGATGATTATGATGATAATCTTTTTGATCTTGAGACCGTTAATGATGATACTTATGATGATCCTTTTGACTTCAAGGAAGAGAAAATCAAAGATTCTAAACTCTTGATTGATGAACTTGATCTTCCTGAATCAAGTGATTTCCTTCCTTTTCCCGAGTGTGACTCGGTTTTCTATGAGGATTTTTCCAAGGTTAATGCTTTGCCTTTGACCAACAACAAGGACAAGGTATTTAACCCGGGTATACTCATTCATGAGAACCTCTTTGAAGTCACCAATCTTGTAACACCGAAAAAGAATGTAAAGAAGGCCACTAATGCTTCTTTAATTCTTGAGGATTTTAATCCTCCTCTTTATGAACTTCCTTTCCACAAAGAAGTTCCCGGGCTCGGAGCTTTACTCTCGTTTTCGTCCGAAAATAAGGAAAAAGTTTTCAACCCCGGGATTCTCACTTCTAAAAGAGTTCATACTTCTCTTCTCCCAGAATTATCTCATCGGGGCCCTAAAGCTTTCAAAGTCATTAAAATTCTTGAAAGCCCGATGGAGATTTTTCCTTGCTCTTATGGAGAGGACATCCGTATTTTGGATGTTCCGTGTCTCCACTTCTATCCCCCTTGACCAACTCAAGTATGGGGGGATCGGGTCAAGCTAAGTGACCTAAAACAAGCGCTTCGTGGGTGGCAACCCATGCTTATCCTAGTATAATCGTAGTAGTAGTATGGTAGTTATGTAGTAATGAATAAGTGTTTTGTTGTTGTGAGGAGGCTCGCCTCTTCCATTTTCCGTGTTTTGTGTTTTGTGTTGTATTGTCCAGGATTTCCCGGATTTTTGAAGCCTCTCGTGCTCTCGGTTTTTGTCCTTCGTTCACAAGAGCTTCACATCCTCAGCTTCATTTTGGGAATCCGATATCCAAATCTTATCGACTAACGTTTATCTTTAAGCATACTTAATAAACGGCTTAGGATTTACGTAGAGACCCTTCTTAAAACATTGAGGACAATGTTTAATTCTAGTATGGGGGGATCTATCGATTTGATTGTGCCTGCAGTCGTTGTTTTCACGTAATCCTGTTTTTACCACCAAAATTTCAAAAAAAATGAAAAAATTTCAAAAATTTCAAAAATAAAATAAGTGTTTTGTCACAATTTTGACTTTCCTGCTGGGTAGAATAAGAATAAATTTTGACTCGATCGAGCGTGTTGAGCTCTAGCTTGTTCCTTAACTTTTAGACTAAGCGTTCGCGGATCTTCGCGAAGAACGAAAAATGATAGAGTTAAGTATGAGTTGGATGCTAAACAAGGATTATTTGGAAATCTTAAGCAGCTCTGTAATGTAATTTTGTGGCTTTTCTCCCAATAAGCTTTAACTCCAATTAATAATACATGTTGCCTATTTTTTAAAAATTAAACTTAAATCAACAATTTTTTGAAGTATTATTGATATCAATAATTTTAGTTCAAATTTATACTTAAATTTTCTAAAACAAAATTTTCTCTATATCATGGTAATATAAAGTAAAAAAATGTGGTAAGAATAATTATAAACTATAAGCTGGTAAATGTTTGTTGCATTTTGCCGGCTCACAACCGATGTTGCAACCTTCTAAAGAAAGCCCATAGTAAGAATAATAATCCGAGACTGATAAAAGTTTGATGCATCTTGCCGGCTCACAACCGATGTTGCAGCCTTCTAAAAGGTCAATGATTTCCTTAAGAATGAATAATTGTATTAAGTGTAGTAAATGTGAGTTAATAAATATAAGGAAAATCTCTTTTTCTAGAATTTAAATATGCTTTTGAACTAAGACTATTTCATTTTAAGTTTTTCTAATAAGATATGTGTATACGGGAAACCTAAGAGTTTTTGAAACTAAAGGTCCGTGAGTCCCGATACTAGTCTCTGTAGGGTGTCAAAAGCCTGGTCACTTAGCCGCAAGGTTGGGATGTGCCGAGATGAAAGTCGCTACATGGGATGATCTCGCCTTCAAACTCATTATTCTCGGGTGGAACGTGAAGCATAGAATTTTGCAAAACGTTGATCCATGGTTGAAATTCAAAATGGCACATTCACCTAATATATAATAATTGTCGGGAGTGAAAAGTTCACAAGTTGCAAATATGAGTAGCGTTAGCATCTTAACTTATATTTAACGGTGATTTCGTTTTAAGCTTGGTTTGGAATAAATAAAAAGCCAGGAACGATGAATTTATCCTTTTTAGGGGCATTTTAGGATTGAAATGCATCTTGTTCTATGATCCCTAAAGTTATAAAAATAACGAAAGTCAATTATGTTAGTTAGTTGCTTAATATGAAAAAAAAACAAAAATGAAAAGAACAAAAAAAAATATGTGTAGGAATAAGTGAATACATTTAAAAATGGTAAAAACGGGGCTTTTCTAAACTATTGATTCTTTAATTCCCCTTGACGAACACTTAGCTACTTTTTGAGGTTATTAGTCGAGGGGGATTAAGAGTCTTAGTTTTCTAAGTGCTTACTTATAGCATTACGTGAGGACACGCAATAGTTTAATATGGGGGATTTTGGTATGTGCCTAAATACACATACCTTTGACCTTTAAAACCGGACTTAAATGACCAAAAACGTACCAAAAATACTTTGTATTTGTATGTTTTCATATATATTGTGCAGGAAACGAATATCCGAGAAAAGGATGAAAAATCAAGCAAAAACGGACAAAACCGAGCATGGAATGGAAAAGCGTGAAAAGTCAAAAAAGTCAAAGTCAACCAAGTCAAAGTCAAAGGTCAAAGCCGAAGCCAAAACCGAAGAAACACTTAATGGGCCCACCCGTACCCATCTAATGGGCGAGGTTAGCCCATTAGTGTAATTATATCAAAACTTATATAAAGAAAAAGGCCCAAGTCCTTTTTATTTTACTCGGCCTAAAACCCATATAAAAAGCCCAAAGTCCCTTAACATTAACATTGTTATATCAACAAGGACCATTCTTGCAATGACTCAACACACCTTGAGGGGCTCAAACTGCCAACCCTCCAAACTTTATAAACCAACAAGGACCATACATGTAATAACATATAACACCTTGGAGGGCTATTTTTGCCAAAACCCCAAACTTTTACCCAGTTTAACATAAACCAATTTTTCCCGCCATTGCCCTGCACCCTTCCTTGTCACTTTCTTACCTCGATCACTGTTCACACCACAACAAAAACTTCACTCTCAGTCACACCCCCACCTCACTACACTCCAAGACACCTTGGCAATCCCTCAAAACCCTATTGGTTGGTGAGAATGACAAGAAGACAAACAGCTGTGATGATAGACCTTGGGCTCAAAGAAACTTCAATGGCTTAGATTGATTTTGGGACTCTACTCACTCAAGAAACACAAGTCCTCAACCCACACACAGAAGAAACACACATGTGAAGGCTTGAAGACCTAGTTTTTAGTATAAATAGCATAGTATAGCTTATTTGTATTTTGGCCGAATTTTTTTTGAGTCAATAGCTTATTAACAAGTTTGTACCATTTTAATTCTGTCTTTTTAATACATTGTCATTTAAATTTCGGTCTTTTAAATATTTGCCATGTAATTCTTTTAAGTTAATGATATTTTCTGTTTTTTCTTTAAATACTTTTCATTTAAGTTAAATTGTCTTTAAATACTATTATATAAGCCTTTTTATAAGCTTTTGAGTTATTAGAAGCTTATATAAAGTTTGTGTAACTTTCTGTCTAAAAAATCAAGAAATATCACAAAAAGCTCACCCCTCAAATTACCTCAGCAATATTTGATGATAAGCTAGCCTTGGAAGAGCTTATAGACCCCACTAGCTTGTTTTTGACAAGCTAAAGCTTGTAGATCATCTTTATTTGCCCTGTTTTGAGTAAGGGTACTTGTGAGTTTTTCTAATTTTTCCATTTTTTGGTTTTTACAATTCAAGTGCTTATTATTGCTTATTTCCTGCTTTTCATTACTTATTTGTGTTTTGTTATGCTTATTTATGCTTTGTTATTGCTTTAATATCCTTGGTTTGAGTTTTTATGCAAATATGTCATTTATATGCTTTTAGTGCTTATTTACCTATTCGCTTATTTAGTGCTTATTGTTGTGTGCATTGTGTTTATTTTTTTCTTAATCTTGTTTGTTAATCAGCTGTTTTCATTTACCTAGCCTTAACTCTTTTAAAAACAGTTTAAAAAGTCACTTTGAAAAGATAAAGGGATGTTTGGGTAAAGGGTGTAAAAAGGGTCAATCTGTGTAAAAAACACTTTGGGCCATTTGGCTATCTTTGACAGCCCCTTGTAAGTTGTTATTAATCAGTTTTTTAAAGTTTTTAATTTTAAAAGTTGTTTTTATGTTTTTGTTCTAAAGTAGTCTTTGAAACTGTGGTTCAAATCAGTTGTATATGAGCTTATTTGATTAAGCTTGTAAAACCAAGTTTTAAAACTAGTTTTTGTGTCCCTTTTAGTGTCTAAATAGAGTAGTACAAGTCTCCGTTAAGTCTACTTAGTTTTTCTCATAATCTGTCAAGTTTTTCAAATCAAATTTTTTTTTTTCAAAAGCCCTCTTTCATTTTCAATTATCAGATAGTAAAATTTGTTTTTAGTTCTTGAATTTTTGAGCATAAGCTCACCTTGAGTCAAACTCCATCTGTTTTAACCTTAATTTTCATTTTCAAGCTTATTTTCAGGCATGCACTTTGTCCCTTTTTCCTTAAGAAAAACCAAATCAGTGTATGCTGATTGTGAACTGCCAAATTCACAAGCCTTTTTCAATGCTTATTTGTTTTTCAAACTTTTTTTTTCTTTGCTTTTTTAGAAAGCCCATAAGCTAGGCTTTAAGCTAGTTCAAGCCTTAAGCCCATTAGTTTGCTTTTTAGTGCTTAAATTTAAGTCCAAAAGTGCCCCTTAGGCTTTGTGACTGCCATTTTTTTGCTTATAGCTTATTTGCCTTTTTTATGCTCATCTGTCTGTTTTTCTTTGCTTAATTTTGTTTGAATTTGCTTATTAGGTTAGTTAGTGCTTATTTTAGCTTATTGTACTTAGGGTAGAGCTTATTTGAGCTTATTTGCATTTGTAGCTTAACATTTTAAGTTTAAAAGCCTTTTATAGATTCTGTCCTTTTTAGCTTATATTCCTTGCTTATTTTTGTTCAAAATTGCTTATTAGGTATAGTAGATAATCTTGTCTTAGCTTATTTTTCATTTGCCTTAGCTTATTTGTTCTAAAAAGCTAAACTGTCTAGCTTAATATTAGTTTTAGTGTAAAAAAGTTATAACTGCCACTTTTTGTTTGCTTATTTAACTACTTAATTTTAAGTTACAAAAAAGTTGCATTTTTAAAATTTGCTTAACTTTGTTAGTTTTATAAGTTTTTTTTTTAAAAAGAAAAAATATATATTTTCCAAAATGGGAGCCTAAGGTTCGAACCCTAGACCTCCCTTATAGCACACATACGTCCCACACATCCCACACACTAACCAACTGCCCTTCGGTATTTTTTAGTTATCATTCACCCTATTTTATTTTTATACTCACTTTACCCTTTTAAGCCTATAAGCTCATTTCTGCTTATTTCCAGCTTATTTAGATAAGCTGGGAACTCCATTTTATTTTTCATAAAATCAGCATATCTTAAACTACTTTTCTGTATTTTTTCAATTTTTTTCTCATATCGTTTACTATTTTTAATCATTTTTCTTTTCAAAATAGTTTTTAAGGTTATCAACTTTCCAGAGCAGTAGTTTTTTCACTTAAACACTTGTTGATTATGGCAGCAAACGATCTCCATGGTTAATGCATGTGATTAACGTTGACATCAGATAAAAACTTGATCTCACTAGTGTGTCCAAGGTCTTTAATAAAAGATAGAATCTCCTCTTCAAGTGGGGGTTCTTCAAATATCTGCCCAGGGAGTTTAAGGCAAATCTTGAGCATATCTCTGAAGTTGTCAACGTTAACAGTAATACTTTTGCCATTCAACTTGAAACGAAGTCAAGAATGATGTCTGGAGATAGTGACCCAAAACTCTTGCATGTATATTTCTGGTACATCAGCAGAGATCTCAAATGCTTTGTAGAATGGAGTGAGTTTTAGAGCATCTAATGCCACTTGA
>BQNB010072637.1:0-10910 GCA_026074375.1 Tanacetum coccineum
TTCATGCTCAAGTAAGAACAGTGCGGACTAACAAAGGCACAAATTTTTTAAATAAAACTCTTCATGCATATTTTTCTTAAGAAGGTATAGAACACCAAACGTCTACTGCTCGAACACCTGAACAAAACGGCATTGTCAAAAGATCGAAGCGCACTCTTGTTGAGGCTGCTCGAATAATGCCGAGCGCCGCTAAAATTCCTGTGTTCTTCTGGGCTGAAGCAATTGCAACAACATGTTTTACTCAAAATTGTTCACTTGTATTACCTCGACATGAGAAGACACCATACCACATCATAAATGGAAGAAAGCCTACAGTCAATTCTTTCACATCTTTGGCTCATTGTGCTACATTGTTAAAGATAGTAAAAATCTTGACAAGATGAAAAAAAGGCGATGCATGTATTTTTGTGGGCTATTCTACTCAGTCAAAAGTTTACAGGGTATATAACAAGAGAACAAGAGTGATAGTTAAAACCATTCATGTTAACTTTGACGAATTGCCTCTAATAGTGTCAGATCACGTCAGCTCTGACCCCGCTCCATAATGTCAGACTACGGTACTTGAACATGACAGTTTAATTCCCGATCCCCAAAGTCATGAAAATGTTCCACTAGCAGATGAAACAGTAACAACATCTTTTAATGAGTTGGATATGCTGTTCAGTCTGATGTTCGATGAATATTTCAATGAAGCTACTTTAGTTGTGTCGAAGTCTTTCGTTGTTCCCATTGCTGATGCATCCGATAAACGTCATCAATCAAACACAACTCCATATAATTTAACAACCGTTACTGCATATACAACTCAATTGGATATTCAAACAACACCTGAAACAACAACTCAAGCACCACCTGTCACTGCTACTGAAAACATTGATCAAGCAGAACATGTAATGGTTGACAAGGACGAATTTATCAACATCTTTAGTACACTAGTATATGAAGTGGGAGAGCCATCCTCTCGCCATGTTGATCCACCAAACATGCATATATTCTATCAAAGACACCCTTCCAAACACCATTGGACAAGAGATCATCCTTTAGAACAAGTCATTAGAAATCCTTCTCAACCAGTCATAACAAGACGACAGCTAAAAACAGATGGCGAGATGTATATGTTTGCACTCATCGTGAGTCGCACAAAACAAAAGAACATTAAAGAAGTCATGGCTGATCATGCATGGATAGAAGCGATACAGGAAGAACTCCATTAGTTTGAACGACTAGATATCTGGGAATTAGTCGATAAACCATTATGCAAAAATGTCATCAACATGAAATGGCTCTGAAAGAACAAACGTGATAAGGAGAATACTGTAATCCACAACAAAGCTCATCTTGTCTCTAAAGGATACGGTCAGGCAGAAGGAATTGATTTTGAAGAGTCATTTGCACAAGTTTCTCAGTTAGAAGCAGTCAGGATATTCGTTGTGTATGTTGCACACAAGTCATTTCCTATCTATCAGATGGACACCAAGACATCGATTATGTGTACGTCCTAAAACGTGAGCCATCCACCTAGACATTGCGTCCAGATGTTCCACAATCATACCTCACTATCCAGCATCACCCTCGGCACCACCATGCACGATTTTCTTTAACGGACACCTCATAAAGGAAGGACATGTACCGTCAATCAGCCAGACGAATTTGTAGACCCACATCATCCTGACAAAGTCTACCGTCTCAAGAAGGCATTAAATGGACTCAAGCAAGCACCAAGAGCATGATACGATGAACTCTTCAACTTCTTGGTATCCAAAGGTTCTATTGATCCAACCTTATTCATTACTAAACACGAGGAAGACATATTGCTTGTGCAGAATTACGTTGATTATATTATTTTTGGTTCTACGAACACAAAACTTTCTAAAAAGTTTGAAAAACTGAGGCACAACAAGTTTGAAATGTCTATGATGAGGGATCTGAAATTCTTTCTAGGAATTTAGATTCACCAATCTCCACGTGGTATGTCACACCCCGTAAATTTCAAGTCATTATTTTTTTAAACTATTCCGTTCATTATTTTGACTTTTATATGTTACGTTTAAATTTAACCTAAAACCGAGAAGTTGTCCCACACAAAACTGAAAAACGTCATCGGACGCATTTCGGCTTTAGACTAAGATTAGTATATTTGTTATATGCATTATTTTATCATTTCAAAGTGTTACATAGGTCACGTACATTTTCGTTTACAGTTTCTACGTTCTCGCGTACATTTTGCGTTTTTCGCGTTTTTGATCAAACGAAACCCCGAAAACCAGTAATCTTTTACGTAAACTCTAGTTATCGTATATCTCGAGATTAGAGGTCCAAAATTTCATGGATATCCCTCCCCTTACTCAATTTACACTCATGCACACACTAAATTAATTCTAAGGGAATATTTTCACTTTAGCTCATGGTCCCCTCCCCCTCCCTTGGCTTGGCTTACCCTTTGGCTCCAAGTTTACTTTGGATCCACTCCCTTTCTCTTTAGCTCCAAGTTCTTACTCCACTATAAATACCATCCATATTTCATTTTTTATAAATTTTACACACACTAGCTAAACTCTTGCAATTTTCTTCCCTTCCTTTATTTTGTATTATAACCAAACCACACACACACACTTGGTTAAGTGTGTGTGTTGACTTGTCAACACAAAACAAAACTCTAGCTCATGAGAAGCCCCTATAAATACCACACTTTAGCACACTTAGAGTTTCATTGTTTTCCTAGCAACCAAAAACATTTTTCATCTCTCTTTCCTTCTCTTTGAGGTCTCGGCCAAACAACACCCTTAATAGGGTTTCCATATCTTTGATTTCTCTTCAAGATCTAGTGTTTCTAGCTATTATTCAAGGTTATCTAAGGGTGCTCCAAGTGTTTGATCAAGGTTTAATCAAGATTTAAGAAATTAAGGTTTTAAAATAAATTTGGATGTTTTGCAAGATCTGGGTGTATGTTATAGATCTAGTGTTCAATCATATTTCTTCATCATTTGTAAGCTCTTTATTGAACCTCCTTTTGATTTCTTTATTTTCTTATGCTCTTGGTTTAAATCCTATTGTGTTTGTGTTATTTTTTCAAAAAGAAATGAAATAGGTATATGAAATAATGAAGTTTTATGCTTTCTTTTATTATAATCTTTGATATTGGAAAGGATGAGTGAACATGTAGGTTGCAAAAAAGAGGATGATAGAGCTAGAATAGATTCAAGTGTGGTTTTGTTGGTTGATTTAGTAGTGAACGAGATTAGATTAGTATAGGCACTATTGTGAAGTTTGGATGGATTTTTGGAAGCGTTTACGAAAAATAAGGTTGCTTATCCAAATTTGTTTTAGGGTTTTGGGCGACATAAAAATGTTTTCATTAGTCAAGAAGGTAGTTTTCGGATAGCTCGTTTCATATAGATAGTTTTTCATATATCGAACACTAAATTCGGACTTAAAACGACTCTCTGAGTTACTTGCTCAAAAATGGAAATCTTAAATATCTCTTTTACTGGCACTAAACGAGATATTATACGATCATTACCATGTGAATGAAAATGAACTATCTTCTTGCACTCGCCCAATTTTCGACGTTCTGGTTTTCGCGACAAAAGTTATAAACTACCACAAACATGGATCTCAATTTTAAATGACGTTTGTTCCTATTCCACAGTCGCGAAGAGTTGGTGTATTGATAAAATATTTTATTACTCTCTTTGAGATAGACCTATTTTCGCCAAGATACATTTTCGACATAAAATTGTCTTGTATAATAAGAAAGACGGTATTCAAAGTGGGATAGGTCGCATTAGCGTTCGAAAGCCTTTAGAAAATATTAATGTAAGTTATTTGTATCTTATTACGAAGGAGAATTAGCGAGTTTTGTCTAAGAATAGATATAACCAATACCGAATGCAACCGTTACACAAATAGTAAGTTATTGATGAATAGCAAAATAGAAATGAAAAGTAAAGCGCGTTTAAGGTTTACGTTGTGCGTTTTATGGAATTATGGACTTGACAAAATATAGGGCGACGGATATTAACATCCCGACAACTTAGAACCTTCCGAAAATCAAAAAGTTTCCTCAAGATAGTAAATTTCTGACTATTCTGAAAATGGCAACTATATTTCGAAGAATGTCATACGACATTTATAATAAAACTAATTAGTTTGTAAGACTCGTTTTTGGTTAAATAAACCTAAAGCACAAACACACAGGATAGTCCTATCTATTTTCACAAAGCGTCTTACATAACGACATTTAGTTATTTATTTCTCGTTCCTAAAAGCGCGCTTTTTTAAGTTAGTTGTGTTTTGAGGAGATCGCGTTCGAATTACGTATGTTTTCCTTCGTGGAATCACTATCTCACCGTAGTCTTAAGGGTGAGTGAGTTCGATAGCCCTACGTTTTTACTAATTGTTTTAATATTTACCTATAGAACTTTTGGGTAGAACAGCGTCGTTTACAAACTTGATTATCGTTAACGATTTCAAAAAACTTTTATAAATGTTCGTTTGCAAACCTCGGTTACTATGATTGATATCACACTTTGTTTTACTTATGGATCAATTACTTAAAAGCCTTTCTTTGTGGAAATACTATGTTACTTTTACTATTGGACGACAGTACATATAACTTGATAATTTCCCTGTTTAAACGTATTGCCTAAGTAACAATTGAAACTTGTATGCCGAGTTTAATCAGGAACCGTCAGTTTTACTTACTGTTCAGTTTGGATTGGTAAAGTGAGCGCGAGAGTTGTAAATAGATCTATTAGGACAATCAGTACCCCGATCCGGGTAAGTAGCTCTTACAGTTCGAGTTTGCCAAGAACAAAAACCGGACAGTATACCAAATGTCGAGTGAGTACGGTGAAGCGCCATGATGGCAACCCGTCAGGGCATGATCATTTAAGCAGAGTAATGCATGCTTCCATTAAATATTTAGCCTTCCGGTGTCATGAGCTAGTGAAGCGTCAATACCTGTTTAATGTGAAGTTGTATATGTTTTATAACTGTCACATAACGTTTTATAACTTGTGGTCCCACATGCAATTCCGATGAACTTTTCAAAATTTGGCTAAATACTTTTCATAATACTGTGAGTGAAACAGTATTCACTAAACGTTTTTGTTTCTCGCAAATGCTTTACTTAAACCTAATGAATTCACCAACATTATGTTGACCGTTTTAATGCATGTTATTTCAGGTGCTCTTAAGCTTTGCGACTTACTCTGATGTGCTATGGGATATAAGACGTGCATATGATAGCAATCTTTCTCAAGAGCTTTATTGATTATTCATACTTCTTTATCTATTTGAAAACTTAATTATGAGCTTCACCACAATGTTTTAAATTTCATATCTTCAAATCTTACAAGAAACTTGATCATTTTTTATACATAAATACAATGAATTTATGAATTTTAAAACGTGCTATTAGTAGGTCTGTTCCCTTGAGATATTGAGTGATGTATATTATGACATCACGCCCCCAGACACGTGTTTCCCTACCAGGTGCCTGGCGTATTGGGGGTGGTGACAGGGTAATCTTTATAAAGCAAGTCCTAAGTATGCTCAAGCAATACTTATAAACAATGGTATGATCTTATTGATAGCATATGGTACTACCATGGCTATTATAAACCACTCTAGATCTATGAGACCTGGAGTGGTGACACCCGTTCGACCAAAACGAAACATACTATAGGCCTGTCGTGACTCAGAGGACATTCAAGTCATAACAGTCAATCAGAACTCAGAGTATTGTACATTCACATGGTTCATTGTGCTCGTATAATCAAGCGAGACCCAACTGAAAAGCACCCCTCAAGGAGGTTTAAACAGATCTTTCGGTACTTAATAATACCTAATCAACATATGCGAACTACTGTTTCCGGAAGGACATCGAGTTTCGAACATAACTGCTAATTTACAATACCTTTGGATCACGCTTGATGTCTTGAGCACACGCAAAAGTCACATACTTAGAGGAAATACAATTTCAGGAATGAAAGCTCAGAGTCAGCTGGTCGTATTACAAAGAAGCGGATGGACTGCACCATTCAAACGTTGCCAATAAACAAAAGCCAGGTATGTGTCCTCTATCTAGCTGTTGTGTGCTTAATTCTCTAGGATGCGAATCAGCTCACAGATTATTGGCTTTCACTTGATAAAATACCCATGGTATTGCGTGATTCTAAGGCATGCCATAGCGCATCTCGTACATTCCATCCAAGCATTCTGCACTCATCGCATGAAGCACATGTTGTCAATATCTACTTATCAAGGAAACAATTAGAAAGGGTATTGTAGAATTATTCTTTGTCAGAACTAAATACTAGTTAGCTAACCTGTTTACTTAAGCTCTATCAGAAGATTGGTTTAAGTATCTCGTCAAATGACTCGATATGAGATGTTTGACTCCAGTAGAACTGGAGGCTCTGGTAAATGAATATGCTTGAACAATCAAACATCGAACTTGTATATAATTATTAAAAAACAAATAATATAAAACCAAGAAAAAGAATTTATAAAAATATAAAACCTTTCAAAAAGAAAATACAAAATCGAAATTTTTCAAAAATACCAGAAATAATCTTCTCGACATGTCTCTTGGAATCGATAACATTTACGTACCTAGAAATGTCGATTAACATTGACACGGGTGTATAAATGAAGTTCGAGCAAGAGTTTAAACGATTTAAAACATGTCATTTCTATTTTTTCTCATATGGCTTACAGTTACTTCAGACTGTAACTCGGTCCCGAATGTCATAGGGAAGTGTACGTTTCAGTGCACTTACTCTTTAATAGAAGAGAAGTCTTCTATGATGTGGTTTTCAAAATCGTTGAACATAATTTTTCAAAAAAGAACTTTAAATGTCAAAATTCTTTCTATAATACAGTTTGTGGTATCTTGTTAATATATGGTATACTATTTGTGGTATCTTTCAAATTGTATGTTTAACACTCCCTTCCTCAGATAATTTCTCAAATTATGGTACTCAAAATGTCATATTTATGTGGATTAAATTTTGAGGGGGGCTTTTAAAACCAAAGCCTTTTAATGTAGTTAGATACATCTCATAAATGTCAACTTTATGTATCCAAAACATTCAGTGGAATTCAAATGTGGTACTTTAGTGTCAAATTCACATGGAGAATGAGCATAATTTTTCAAGACCTTATCAATGTTATTTTAAAATTGTGTGCTCATGTCTTCTGCACCACTTTTCACATAAGGCATCTTAACTCCATCTTCAACATATTTGTTGTGTCATATCATTTTTTCTTGTGGTGTCAAATCTTTCATTAATTGGTATCACCCATATATTGTTGAAGGGGAGCAATCAGAAAAAGTTCTAATAATTCATGCAACTTTGTGGTAACATTTTTCTCTCCATGAAACTTTTCATGTCTCAAATTTTAATCAATTGGTATCTAAAATACTAAAAGATTTATCATTTTTGATAAGGGGAGAATATATGATTAAAATGTGATTTAGAAGAATGTGATCTTTAAGGCTCTAAGTGCACAACTTCTACCCACATGCGGAAAACAATTTCGAATCTCGATGCACATGTGTAGGGGGAGTATTTCGAAAAGTAAAACTCACAAAGTGTTAAAAACGTCTTGATTTATATCAAACACTTTGATTGCTTTTCAAGGTTTTATGGTTTCGATCACTATACCAAACAACCAATTAACTCACGACATTGATGAAGTCATAAGGTGGTTAAGGTTAGGTATAAGTCATACGATCCAACTAGAACCGGAGGGATCTACCCATGAATATTCCATAACTACATTAGAAGTCCTTAGGTATGATTGGATATGAATGAGAATAAGGAAATAATGTGGACTCAGTGTGATAACCGGAGATTTTCCTAGGTCATAGTATCTCAAACTACTATGACTATATATCTACGTATTCCTATCTATTCAAAATTCTACAAGAAAAACCTCTCTGTTGACTTTTGTTGACCTATTTTACGCTAAACAGTTACGGTTTAACCGACTTTCAAATATTGAATATTATTATTATCTACTCACTTTTGAGCTAAGCTTCTATTTTCTAAACGACTACGGTCGCATATAATTACTTTCCGAGAAACCTTCCCGCGCACAGCGAAAAACTGCACAAAGCGCGTACCGGCACGACAAAAAGTCAAAATTAGTCTAAAATGTCTCTAATAAATAAAATAAACTTATTTTAAGTTTTAATTAATAATTTCATAAAACTTTTGCATAAAACGCGAAAATTTCAAGTTACGCCTAAAAATATCAGAAAACGAGGAACAACGAAAGTCCCTCACTAAATCTAAACCAATTTAACTATAAAACCTATCATGTGAATGCTCAAAGTTTAAGTAAACACAATTTTACATTCAATGAAAATACAAGAAACTTCTGGGTCACGTTTTAAATAACGAGATTTGATCATTTAGTAACCCGACAAGAGCTAAAACGCTCCTAGGATCCCCCTAGAAACCCCTAGCTGGTTCGAGCCCAACAAGGGAGCAAGAAGGCTTCTTTTTAGATTGTTGGTTGGTAGTTGTACTAGTCCTTCTTGTCTTATACCATTTCAAACACACACACACACAACATTCATGCACCTAAATCAAAAAAAATCTCTCTTCCTTCTCTTCTCTTGGTCACGTCCGAACACCACCACCATCATAATTCCATAATTTTTCAATCTTCAAACAAGAACAAGGTAGCAAGATCATAAGGATTGATATTCTAGTAGCCGGGGTATATTAAAAACAACGTTTGGGTTGTTATTCGAGTCTGAATCTTCCTTTAAAACCCTCATTTTTGTAAGTCTTCAAAATTTTATAAAACTTGTACTTTTACTATCCTAATGATCATCTAAACATAGATGTACAATGCGTTTGTGGATTTTTGTAACTTGAAAAACTAATAAAAACCCTTAAAGGGGTACGTTTGGTTCGAACTAGAAAAAGAGAAAGAAGGGAAAAAGTATCACTTTTATAAAATGGTTCTAATGATAAAATAACATTTAATGTCGAAAGTGCTTATTTTTTGTTTTGGCTTATTTATAAGCCCTTTTCGTGGGCTTATTGGGTCACAGCTCAAATAAGGAACCCACAAGGGTCTTGTCTTTTAGCTTATTCCATTTTTGACCTATTCCAAAAGCTTATTGTATAGCTTATTTAATTTCTTGTTCATTATCGGGCTTATTGGATTTGCTTATTTTGATAAGTTGGGCTTTGGCTTGTGATTGTAGATTTTTATACTAAATATATAATATATGATAAAATATAAAATATATATAAGTCTAAAAATCAACAAGATCAATGAAACCGAGAAGTAGTATAGAATGTTCCCGGGTCGTTTATCCCCAACGAGGCTTTTGTACTGGAAAATCGATGCTGTCGGTAGGATTTGGAGTTGAAGGGAGAGAAATGTTTTGAGAGTTGCAGGAAGTTAAATTAAGCAATTACAAATAAAAAACGTTTAAGAAAAAAACCTAAAATTATGAATTAAGCTAGAAAAACGGCGAATTAGAATCCGATAAAGGGGGAAAAAAAAAACCTTAAATTCGTTAAAATTAAACTACGAAGAAATTTTTGCTTCTAAATACTCTAGGGAACAAATATACCGAAGAATAAAAAATGACTAGACTGAAAACGGAGTATGTTTGACCCAAAACGAGTCACAGACAAAAAACCGCACCCGGCTGCACGCTCTTTAAAAAAAATGAAAAGGTTGTAAAAATGACCCTACGAAAATTTTTATATTTTTCCTACAAACTATATGACTAAATAAAATTTTCTAAAAAAGAAAAATATTTTTTTGATAATTTTTGTATTTTTTATGAATTTTTTAAACTTTTAACGAAATTAAATTATAAAAAATACTGAATGACTTTTAAAAATTCTGAAAATTTTACTAAAAATACTTTACCCTATAACTAACCTACGAAAAATAAGAAACCTAAAATTCGGCTTATAAATAAGCCGAAAATAAGCCCAAAACAGCTTATAGCTTAAAGGCCAAAAACGTGGTTAAATACCACAGCCCTTGGGACTATAACGAAAAAGTCCCAAGGGCGCAGCGGTATGAGTGTGCAACAAAAGAGAGGTGTACGAGGGTTGAGACCCGGGTTCGAGTCTTGCTCACCCGGGTCACCCCTTGTCTTTCCCTCTTTTTTTTTGGAAAAACTTTGTAAAGCAAAGTTGTTAAGCTCGTGGGGCTTAACAACTTTCTCAACTACAACTTTTTTTGAAAAGCTGTAAATAAGCTTTGAAAACGACAGAATGCAAAAATAAGCTTAAAGGCTTAAAAAGCTAAGGTCTTTTGGCTTTTGAGGACAAATAAGCTAAGTCTTGGACACAATAAGCTAAAGGGGGCCTAACTAACCTAGATAACTCTAAAAAGCTAAAAAGCTAAAACTAAATAAGCTGGAAAAAGGGCTTAAGTGACATAAAGCTAAAGTAAGCTTAAAAGGCTAAAAGGGCTTAACTATTGGACAAATAAGCTAGGAAAAGGAAAAATAAGCTTAACAACTAACTATACTAACCTAAAAAGCTACTAGGAACAAAATGAGCTTATGAAATAAGCTGAATAAGCTGGAATGTAGCTTATGCACACAGCAGTACTAACCTTGGAAGTTAGTACTGTTGGGCATAGATATGGGCTTAAAAACTCAAAAAGCACAAGTAAAAGGGAATTAAGCTAGTACTGTTGGGCATAGATATGGGCTTAAAAACTCAAAAAGCACAAGTAAAAGGGAATTAAGCTCACACAGCTTATCAAACAAACAACATAAGCTGAGAGGAACACAATTGAGCTTATGAAATAAGCTGAACAAGCCAAGAAGGAAAAATAAGCAATCCCTACACTAACACTAAGCTAAAACAGTGAAGGGGCTAATTTGAGCTTAAAATTAAGCTATCAAATAA
>BQNB010072637.1:15246-32373 GCA_026074375.1 Tanacetum coccineum
TCAAGGGTAACTTGGTAATTTTCTTAATTTCTCTTTTAAAAGTATTATATTTTATATATATTTTTCGTGTGTAAAACTACCAATCAATTCATCCAAGGATGCTTTTGCTACTAAACAAGTAACATTATGTTCTGGTTGTAGGTCGTGAGATGTTGAAGGTGTAGAGATCACGTTCCCTAGGAATTCTGAGTACCACCTGACTTTCATCAGGTAATTGGAATTCTGCAGTAAGCACCAAACTCTGTGAAGAGAACTTTGTTCTTTTTATTACAAATTTGTGATATAGAGAACAAGTTAAAGTGCTGCAGCTCTTCAACATAGTAGACATTTTCAAAGTCAAGCTTTGATGTCCTTATGGTGCCTTTTCTGGATAATTATACCATCTCCACTCTACATTTGAATATGCCTCCCTTGACTGCACAAAAATCAGCAAGCTTCTCCTTGTTTTTCGGCATACTTCTGGAGCAACCTATGTCTACTATACTATGTCATTATCTGTACTAGGATAACCTCTACAAATCATACACAACAATATTAGTACACTTGAGAGGACCCAAGCCAGTTCTGACTTGAGACCTGCCTTGTGGATCATTAAGTGTGAATCCATGTAGATTGTGGAGATCCACCGTTACTCTTGGAACCACCACAAAAATGTGGTCTTTTTTTCCTCCATTGAGTAACCTGTTGTGGTCTTAACAACTGTTACACCATCGTCCTCATTCATATACATAGGGTCATATAATTCAGGGCCATATACATATTATTAAAATATACAGATGTGGTCTGAAATATGGTTCTAGCTAGCAGGATTAAACCAAACCAGCTAGAAAATGGTCTACCAGCAGAAATAAAAACTAGGTTGCTGGGCTTTTAGACCAACCAGCAGGATTAGATTGAGCAGCGGCACAATGTGCTGCCTGTCCAACCCTTCCAGTAGGATTTGGTCTACCAGCAGAATTGACTGTTGGTCTGTTTCTAGTAGCAGGATTAGATCCACCAGCAGGAACAGTTGCTGCTTTAGATTTACAAGGGACAGAATCTACACAATTATAAAAGTCACAATCTTTAATCAAATGCAATTTACTACCACAAACAAAACATTTCTTAACACGCACAGAATTGTTTTTACACACATTCCTATTGTTCATTCCACTTTTATTACAAAAAATCCTAGGAGATTTTACATTCTCCGAACAAGAAAAACTAGGACTGCCAGCAGTGGAATTTGGGTCTTCAACATCAGACCTATGGAAAAGTATGATACAACAGCAGGTTGGGAAGTCTTTGGTCTTGGTCTTGAGGCTTGAATCACAGGATGCATAGTCTCTGAGTCTGAAGACTTGTCACTGTTATCACAAGAGACAAAGTCATTAGATTCTGAAATAGTTTCAGAAGTTTTGTTATCAGACTTTGAACCATAACTTACCTGTGTTTCCTCTATGTCAGACTTGTATGGGGTGGGCATATAAGTTCCAGTGATGGAGGGAGGAACTGCATGCATCTCCCCAGCCTTGACAAACCTTGAGTAAAGAGGTTTAACCTCCTCCTCAACAGGTTCTGGGTACATGGTACTAGGTCTAGACAAATCAAACACTTCGTCTTCTCCAAAGTACTCTTTAAATCCTAGACCAATTTTAGTTCTTGTAGACATAGAGCTATTTATCAACTTGTTCAAGTTCTTGGAAGACTCCTTCCACTTTTCAAATCTAGCTAATGTCGCTTCATATTTAACTTCCCATTCTTTCTTTTCTTTTTGTGCCTGATCATTTAATTTTTCAGTATAACTCAGTGTGTTGGTGGTGTTTTCTAGATTAGCAGATAAAACCCTAATCTTTTCTTCTAATGCAATCTGAGTTTTATGGTACCAATCTTTTTGTGATTCTAATGTTTTAACAGCATTCTGATATGCCTGAACTTTAATGTAACAATCATTATACAATCTATCAAGATTATTATACATATTATTAAGATCATTAATTTGAATCACAAACCAAGGGACAATTTTGTTCCATTAGAGAAATCCCATCATGCAAACTCAGCAGCAGCATCAGAAGAAACACCCGACACCACCATTTTCAGCATGAAAGTCCAGCCTTCATCCCTATACCTTCTCAACCACACCAGTCTTGTTTTCTTGTCCGCATGAACAAAATTTCGATCATTCACCAGGGAATCAACTGAGACCAAAGTTTTTGGTTTCGTCTGTCTTAAACTTCTGTGACCTTAAAGGCAGAATACCTAGCCTTATCATCAACTGTCTTCACATTACACTCCCTAGCAAAATGTCCCAATTGAAGACATTTGTAACACCTAACTTTCCTTCTGTCAAATCTGGCAGGTTGCTGATTGTTGTAGTTCATCTTTCGTCCTGCCTTCTTCTCAAACCTGTTAATCCTCAAGGAGAGCATAGCCATTTGCCACTTTAAGTCCATTTCTTCCATCTCCAACTGATCAACTTGATCAAAGTCTTCATAGATCATATCTTGATCTTGGTCATTCTCAGCAACAAAGGAATGCAAAACACATTCCATTAAGTTATCAGAACGACCAGATGTCTGAGAAACTGATGGAACAATACGCTGCTGATCAGAATAAGTAGGCTTTGAGCCAGAGCAGGTAGTTCCAATGAACGCAGAATGAGTGGGAGCAACAGCAGCTTTCACACTATAACTATGACCAATTCTGACATCAAGTTCAAGTGACCTTAGTTTGTTATACAGGTCATCAAAACTCATTGAATCAAGGCCACCTCTTGTTTTTAGTGCCAACCCAACTTGTGACCATGAAGAAGGAAGTGCTCTTAGAAACTTCAGGTTGATATCATCATTGTCTGGCCTTGCCTGCACTTGATTCAACTGGCTCAGAATCTTCTGAAACCTGTCATAACCCTTATGTAGGCCTTCTTCTTCTGTCACAGAGAATTCTGTAAACTGCTGCTTGAGCATTTATTCTTTCTCATCTTCTTTTGATTCTTCATTCCCTACCAAACCTACGCCTTAACTGCCCAACCATTTATCCCCTTGAATCTATCATAATGATGAAATATTCGGGCATTTGATCTTAGGTAAAGCCTCTTTTAATGGCAAACAAGGTTCTCACTTATTCTCCCTTTGTACAGCTACATGCTCATCAAGAGAGACAGGTTGATGAACAATTGTATTTCCTTTTGCATCTTTTCCCAACCTCTTTGGACTGTTTCCTAGCTGGAATAATCCTCCAAAGTTTTATGATCAGCATTCTGTATCCAGTACTCCATCTCCATAGCCCTAATCTCTTATTTTTCCTTCTCTAGATAACGGAAATTTTGATTCGTTGGCAGAGATAGTGGTCTGTTGGAACTGTTTGTTGAAAATGTTGCTGACTGGAACATTGTTTGGGTTGGTCTGAGAAGGTTGACGTCAAGTGAACAGCAGGTTGTGAAAAGAAAAGATTGATTCGGTTGGAGAAAGCACGGTTGTGAGAATGCAGGGTTGAGTGTATATATGGGGATCGGCTTTGTTGGGTTCAGGTTATGAAAGATTCCGAGTGGAGGTTTCATCTTGAGTGATTGAAGGTGAAGCAGATGGATTAGGTCTTGGATATGTAAATGGTGACAGTGTAGGAATAGACGGCATGGGTTCTGACAATTGTTCACTGTTATAGAAACAAGGTTTTGTTGTGTAAACCAAGTAATTCTTCTGTATCAGAGGCTCTCTCCTGGCTCTGATTGCCACTTTGTTAGGATCTGATACTAGATAGATCTTCTAGCCTACGTGGTTGTATAATACTTATGTAATCACAAGTATATACGTGAGAGACTCTAATACTTGTTTAGGCGGAAACTAAACAACGTAACATAAAGAAGAACAAGTATAAATAATGATCCTCTATGGATCTTTCTATTGATGATAAATTGTTTTTGTGCTTTTTCAATCGGTACCAAGCCCTAATGCTAAAGGTTTCTTTTATAGAGAAGAAACCCTAAATTGGTCAACAAGAAAACTAAAATCACGTAAGAGATATACATCAATCTCTTCCTAATATTACTCTCATTCCTATATTTATGAGATAATCACTATAATTCCTTAATTACCATTAATTAAGTCTATTAATTAACAATCAGCGATTCTATCTATGTCAGCAGGTAAAGAAAGAGAATCCGGAACATGACAGCAGTTAAGAAACAAAATCAGCTTGGAATGCTTACTGAACTGCCAATCAGTAGTAGGAAATCATTATCTGTAGGAATGCTACTTGGATACTGTCAGCAGTGAGGAACGTCTTAATGCTATCAGCTGACAGAAGGAAGCGAAACATCTCTATACAGCAAGGAAGAACGACACTTAGTCGTTATCAATAAGTTCCAACAAATAGTCATATATAATTTAAGGTATCCATAACTGGCTACTGTCTATCCATAGTCCAAGTCTTCAAGAGCGAAAACTTAATCATATCTTTACAGTGGGTTAGCTAATAATGAGATCTTGCGAAGCGTGCTAACCCATTCTTCATAACACCAGATGGCTTATAGTTGCACCATCCTCAAAATTACTAGGTGGCATATAGTTGCACCACCTTTATACTTAGTTAGTTTTATAACACGTAACCACCCTCAGGAGTTATCTCATTAGGTGGCTTATAGTTGCACCACCCTTTTCCTTTTTTATTTTTATAATTCTCCTGGACATGAATAACATATCCCCCCACTTAAGATAAATAGTATTGAAAGTGATAATGCTGAGAGTATTCTATGATCAAAATAATATGTCATCAACAAAAGTGTCAATCTTTGAACCATTTTCATGAACCATAGACTTAGGTAGCCAGAAATTTCAACACAATGATAAATATGGACTACAGGGTTGGCTAAGGCGAAATGGTGTAAAGAAACATATAATTTTTGGTGAAAATATAGATTGGCTCAACAAGGGTGATCTAGGGGTATCTTGCACTAATGATGAGTGCAACAAAAGGGTTTTAACACGGGAGGTCGACAAGTCAGTGTAACAAGTCGATAAACACACACATATAGGCTTATTTGGGTGAATTCTTAAATGTTTCCTTCTCGAACTATCTATTCCTGCTAATCATTTAGGTCTCAAAATGATGTACATGCCAAGTTCTAAAGTCTACAATACTACCGGCACACTCAATATTTTGGTAGATTTTTGTCTAATGAGATGAAAACGGAACATTAGGCTTAAACCTCACCAAATAATAATAAAGGGAAATGTGCATTCAGCAAAGATTTATTCTAGTTTAGTAAGAAAATCATGTCAAAAATTTTAAAATCAACACAAATTTTCAAAGAAAACTAGAAGATCGAAGGCAAGAATAGGTCAAGTGATAATTCTACTTAATTCTACTCCCGTCCCCCCACTTGATTTGTGCAATGTCCCTATTGTACATTCAGGAATAGAAAATAGTAGAATTAGGACAAGAAACTCCCCTGGATTTGTTTGTTATGATGAAGAGACAACATGCTCTAAGCCATGCTCCAAGTCTTCTTCCTCGAGCAATATCCAACACAACAGGCGACTTTACCAACCACATGTATAGCATCCAACTAGTTCGGTTTGCGATGCTTCCTCGCAGCTTGTTTAGTATCCAAGCACCACCAATTGTGCATAACCTGTATGGCTACAAGAAAGACTAATACCAAAAGCATAAATCTGGATAAAAGCATAATAGCACAAAATGTATAAGATGATAATACAAGAAATACAATCCTAACTCACTTTCGTAGGAATCACGGTTACATTTAGCGTATACAACAAGCCTTTTAAACCACTTGGTGGCCCAAGTGGACGAGTGAAGTCTCGTGAGGGTTTCCAGCGAACATACTCACAAAGTTCATTTACCAATATACCGGTTGGTTTTGTAAACATTAAGAATTGCAGGGAAGGGAATTTTTTATTTTTTTTTTTTTTTTTTTTTTTTTTTTTTTTTTTTTTTTTTTTTTTTTTTTTTTTTTTTTTTTTTTTTTTTTAATTTTTTTTTTTTTTTTTTTTTTTTTTTTTTTTTTTTTTTTTTTTTTAATTTTTTTTTTTTTTTTTTTTTTTTTTTTTTTTTTTTTTTATTTTTTTTTTTATTTTTTTTGTTTTATTTTTTTTATATTTTATATTTATTTTTTTTTTATGGCGTAAACATGGCCATGAGTTTACGCCGGAATGTATTTGGATTGCCAATCTTAGAGAATTTATTTAGTCAAGTTTCTGGCGTAACCTTAGAAAGCATTACGCCATAACAACATTGATTACGCCGTAACTATTAGAGTGACGCTGTAACCTGTTGTATATCAGCAAATAGGTTTTCACATAAAACGAGTTAGGAGACCTTGAATTACATCCCCTTGTAGAGAGAACCTGCAAAACCAAGTTAGAAACATACAAAACCAATTAAATGCAGAATTTAAATTAAGCAAAACATTATTACAAGGATAAGCATGGGGTACCTCCCACGAAGAGTTTGTTTTTGTTTGAGTCTCTAGCTTGACTCCACCCTTATTTACTAGGTAATCGGGTGTCCATCCCCTCACTTGGGATCAAGTGTGGGTGGAAGTAGCAATAGACACCCTTAGGGTGTAAGTATGCTACAGGATAGGGAAATGATGAATAGAAAGCATACCTTCCAGGAAATCTAATGTCCCTATCTACCTTACATGGTTTAGATGTTTTGAACACTCCATATAAGGGATTCATTAGTTGAGTATGAATGAAAGGCTCAGTATTAATGATAATCGAATGCACTTGTATTTCCGTAAAATTTGACTGAGGTTCCTTAGCGAGAAGTCTTTCAAGCTCTTCTAAATCCTTAGTAGGATTAAAATCAGCCTCCTCGTAAACCATGGTTACATTCAAGATCTCGTCTCCGAATTCTTCCAAAAGTTCATCCAAAATTGATTTAGTAGCCGATGCTACATAATCATCATTAGGTGGTGTGGTGTGAATGGGTTCTGGGATCAAAGGTTCTACTATTTTGTCAATTCCATTAGGGACGTAAAAAATTTCCTAATCTGTTCTACGTCCTCGGTCGTAATATCCTACATATCAAAAATATCCCCATCATCACCATCTTCCTCATGATCCTCCTCCAAGTCAACATCCTGTTCACACTTACTAGAAAATTCATTAGTAGCGAAAAAATAGGAAAGTTAAGATGATTACCGCTTTCATGGTTCATATCCCTTGATGTTACATCGTCACACCTATTTTGAAATTTATCTTGTCTAATTCGCTTCAGGTTTTCAACTCCTATTCTAAATAAGTCATCCAAGATCTCATCAAAGTCGGAATCCTTCTTATCTACAGGAGTGTTAGGTGTGTTTGGTGGTTGAGTAAAAAATTAGGGTGTGAAACCATATGAGTGATTATTTAGTGGATTTTTTTCTAGACTGTGTTTAGCAACGTACATATTATATTCATCGTTGCTCACATTTGTAGATACTAAATAATTCTTAGGATATGGTTGAACAGGTAGGGAACAAGGGTGTGGAGGAGGTAAGTTATGAGAACACGGATAGTTGAAAGTATTACTCTTATTCTGGTGAAAAGAGTCAAAATCCGCCTCATCATAAATTGTTGGACTTTTTTTGAATCAGACATTCCTCCTTAATTGCCTTTCCTTCGCAGCTTCATACTAAATGTACTCGTTCATCGTCATGTTCTTAATATCTAGCTCCATTTTCTTATTTCCTGAAAATCAAACAAGAGATAATAGTAGATTATGCTATTACTTGGAAACAAATACTAAAATAAAATATATACAAAACTCAAATTTAAAACCTAATTAGCTCCCTGGCAGCGGCGCCAAAAACTTGATGCGTATTTTTTTTTAAATTATTTACCAAGTTTTAAATTTATAAAACTCGATTCACCTGACAAACGCACTAGCTAGCAGAGAATGTTAGGAATACGAAAATCCTAAGAAAGTATCGGTCACTCCATAGATAACTGTCGTTAGCTCGTTAAGTATTATTTGAAAACTTACATAGTTAGTTAGCTAAACGCCCATGGATGAACCCATGCAAGCCCAAGCCCAAGCCCACGATCCACATGTAAGTATTTATACACCTCTCTATGCCATGGAGAGGTGGTTGGTTGTTCATTATTTTATATACATAATACAAGTTTCCTTTCATGTTTCTTTCTCTCTCTAAAATGTTCATCCAACCACTCTCTCTCTAAAACCACCCCTCTTTCTCTCTTCATGTATGTTATTTGATTATTCTTCAATTGGTATCAAGAGCCATGGAGTGATTTGTTTAGTTTGTGTGTTTGTGTTTTGTTCGAATTTTTTTCTTCAAATCGAACGTTTTGTTGTTCTTTCTTTGGGTTTCGAAGCTTCATCATACACTAAAAGATCATTTACTTAGGTAAAGTTGATCTAGTATCTTTAGGATATAAGTGTATAAGCTTTGAATCAAGAAAAACATCATTTTTTACAACTTTTGTTTTCGAAAAAAAACCTAAAGTACAAATCTTGATTTTGAAATTTTTGACTTAAAAACCATAAAGTTTATAATTTTTAAGGTACCTATAGGTTTAGTGATACTAGTTGTACAAGAAAATTTGGAAAAAATCAATCAAAAAGGTTTTTTGTGTTTTAGCAGTTTGCGTGTTAACCGAATTCGTAGTTCTCCGAATTAGCAGTTTGTATGTTAACCGAATTAGCAGTTTGACCTCCTCTGTGTGTTGCATATTTCATAGTTGTTTCATATTTGTCTTTGTGCCATAAACCCTAATGATCTTTGTGTGTTAAACGAATTAGCAGTTTTCACGTGTTAACCGAATTCGCAGTTCTCCGAATTAGCAGTTTGTATGTTAACCGAATTAGCAATTTGTGTGTTAAACGAATTAGCAGTTTTCACGTGTTAACTGAATTCGCAGTTTTCTAGTTTTAACCGAATTAGCAGATTTCCAGTATTAACCGAATTGGTAGTTTTCAAGTTTCAACCGAATTAGCAGATTTCCAAGTGTTAACCGAATTGGAAATTTACTGTAGCAACTGAATTCACAATTATCTGTAGCAACCAAATTCGCAGTTTTCTGTAGCAACCGAATTCGCAATACTTTCTTTGGCAACCTAATTCGCAATATACTTTGACAACCAAATTCGCAACTAAAGTTTAAAACTCAAAATTGTTAAAACAAAATTATACGGTTTATTCTGTGACTTGTAAAATCTTGTGAAACATTCACTTGTTTTCCCGGTTTTGTCAAGAATTGTAAAATCCCATGTAGTTTCATAACTTAAAACACACCAAAGACTACACCTTCAAACACAATTACTTTCTATCGCTGCTCAATCCAACAGTAATCTTTTATCATACAAATTTCTCAATGACGACTCTTGCTGACAAAGCGATTCTTCGAGAGTTGCTGACATCGTTCCACTATGTTGAAAAATATGTACGATTCTTGGAAAAGCAGAATGGAGCTATACATGATGAATAGACAACATGGATGAATGATTCTTGAATCCGTTGAAAATGGTCCACTCATTTGGCCTACAATTGAGGAGAATGGAGTTACTAGACCAAGAAAATACTCTGAGTTATCTGCTACGGATGCAATTAAAGCTGACTGTGATGTCAAGACGACAAATACCACTCTCCAAGGATTACTACCAGAGGTCTATGCACACGTTAGCAATCATCGAATGACCAAGGAACTTTGGAAAATAATTCAACTTCTCATGCAAGGAACTTCATTGAAGAAACAGGAAAGAAAGTGTAAACTATATGATGAATTCGATAACTTTGCTTATAAGAAGGGAGAAACACTAAGTGGAGTTCTATTGAGATTTTCACTGCTACTCAATGACATGAACATCTACAACGTGAAACTGGAACATTTTTAAGTATACTCCAATGTTTTTGAATAAGCTTCCTCCTGGGGTGGAGCTAAATTTGTGACCGATGTCAAAACTGTTTCGGGACTTGCACCACAACTAATTTGGGATCAGCTTCAATGCTTACTAGGGAAACACGATATTTCTACAAATGAGTTTTGTTTAATGCTTCTATGAACGCAACTCGGATCCGCGTTGCTTTGTTGGAAACCATCAGATGGACCCATCCTCCCATTATCAAACTTATCAGAACTCATACCAAAACTCTTAATTTTAACCACAAGTTTCACTATATCAGTCTCCACAGTATGGATCACCTTATCATTCTCAACAATACTTAATCAATCAATCATCAACACCTCTTTCAATCACTTATCCATCTAATAATTATCAATCATCAGTTCACCATAACATTTATTCATCACTATCATCCATCCCTCAAATAGAATATGTTCCCACTGTTAACCAACAACACCAACAACCTGAATTTCCCCAACTAGACTCAGGTCTAACTCTTCTAGTGTTCAAGCAAGGTGACGATCCCATTGATGCCATCAATCATATGATGTCATTCCTATCAGCTGTCGTCACATCTCGCTATCCTACTACCAACAACCAGCTAAGGAATTCATCAAACCCTAGGCAACAAGCTACCATTAATGATGGAAGAGTGACTTTACAACCAGTTCAGGGGAGACAAATTTCTTTTGCTACGGGTACGACTAGGACCTACACTCCAGGAGCAAGTGGAAGCAATTCTAGGAAACAAAGGACTGTTATTTGTTACAACTGCAAAGGGGAAGGACACATGTCCAAATAGTGCACTAAACCTAAAAGGAAACGGGATGATTCATGGTTTAAGGATAAAGTGTTGCTGGTACAAGCTCAAGCAAATGGTCAAATTCTACATGAGGAGGAACTAGCATTTTTGACAGATCTAAGAACTGCAGAAGGTTAAGCCACACAGACTGTCATTTCTCACAATGCTACTTATCAAGCAGATGATTTAGATGCATATGACTCTGATTGTAATGAACTCAACACTGCCAAAGTTTCTCTCATGGCGAATTTATCTCATTATGGTTCAGATGCTCTCACTGAGGTACACAATCCTGATAATGTGGACAACAATATGATTAATCAAGGTGTGCAGGTGATACCGTCTTCTGAACAGTCGAGTGTTGTAAACCATTTAGAGACTGATATAACCAGTTATAGCAATATCATTCTTTATTCTCAGTATGTGATAGAATCACAACAGGTAGCTCTTCAGAATTCTAACTCATCTGCACAACAAGATGCATTGATATTATTTGTAATTGAACAATTGAAAACCTAAGTAACTAATTTCACCAAGATTAATCTGGACAATAAAAGTGTTAATGATACTTTAACTGCTGAGCTTGAAAGATATAAAGAACAAGTAAAAGTTTTGAAAAAAGGACAAAATGTTGATTTAAAAAGTAAAGATAACATTTCAGATTCATGTGAACAGTCTGTCGAGATTGATCGTCTTAAACAAACTCTTTCTGAACATTTAAAAGAAAAGGAATCTTTAATGAAAATAGTTACTCTTCTCAAAAATGATTTTAAAAAAGAAGAATCGAGAAATATTGATAGAGAAATTGCTTTAGAAAAGAAGATCAAACAGCTAGATAATATTGTTTATAAAAGAGATCAATCAGCACAAACTGTTCATATGTTAACAAAACCATAGTTTTTCTATGATCATATCACTAAACAAGTTCTAGGTTTTCAAAATCCATTCTATCTGAAGAAAGCTCAACAGTTGAAACCAAAGCTTTATGATGGTAATGTCATTAAGAACACTAGTGCTATTGTAATTCCTGACTCCGAAGAGACCCTTATGCTTGCTGAAGAGAGTCGTTCAAAATTGTGTTTTAAAAAACAACATGATCAAAAGGTTTTAGAAAGAAAGTTAATACCACACAGTTGATTATGCTATCTCAAAACCAAAACTTCTCAAGATTTTGAAAAAACAATTTGTTTCCACAAACTGAATTATCTGATGAACAAGCCTTTTGGTCTCAGAATTCTATGAATTCTTCAAATCCTAATCCTTCTTGTAGACCCACCAAAGTTGAGGTTCTAATAAGAAACTTACTAAAAGTCAGATGGTATTACTGAGTTTGAAGAAACTTAAACACCATCTTGCAGGTTGTTTTAACGTGGTTCGTCAAAGAAAAGTACTAAGGCCATAGCTATACTAAGGGCTCGTGGGCGTTTGAAAATACAAAAAGCTTTGTTTTGGGATGAATTAATTCCATTTGTAAAGCTGAAGGAACATATTCATCATTAGATCAATAATTTAATTGATGAACTTTCTAAAGTCCAAAATGTCTTTCATCAAATGGATAAGGCTTATGAACACAGTTTAGAGTAAAAACATTGGTGGTTTAAAAATGAATCAAGTTTTAAATGAAAATGGAACAAGTCATCAACAAAGATATAGTGAACATAATTATGAATTTTATTGTGGATAATGCTTCTGTGAATGTGCATGAATGTGAAAAGTGTCTCAAACTTGAGACTGAGCTTCTCAACAAAAAGGATTTCATTGAAAAAGAGACTTACGATAAACTGTTCAGAAGTTTTACCACTCTTGAAAAACATTGCATCTCTTTAGAAGTTGATACTCAACTTAATCAGGAAATTTTTCAAAGAGACAATTCTGTTTCAAATCAAAGTGCTCCAAATTTTGATCAATATTTTGAATTAAATGAATTGAAAGCTCAGTCCCAAGAGAAAGACACGGTCATAAAGAAGTTGAAAGAGAGAATTAAATCTTTAAATGGAAATATGAATAAGGATAAGGTCAAGAAGGACATAGAAGAGATTGAAACGTTAAATATTGAATTGGATCATAGGGTGTCAAAGCTTATTGCTGAGAATGAACATTTGAAACAGACCTATAAGCAACTTTATGACTCGATCAAACCAACATGAATTTGATCAAAAGAACAATGTGATGCTTTAGTTAGTCAAGTCAATCAAAAGTCTATAGAAATCTCTGATTTAAATGTAAGTCTTCAGGAAAAAGATTTGGTCATTACAACTCTCAAGAATGAATTAAGAAAACTTAAAGGAAAGGATTTAGCTGATATTGTTGTTACCAAACGCCCTATTGCTCCATAAATGCTTAAATATGATGTGGCAGAAACCTTTTAGCCTCATAGATTCTGTTGAGCAATATGACAGTCTCTTGACTACCTTAAGCACACTTAAAAAGAAGCTGCGATTATTAGGGAAATAGTGGAACAAGGAAAATCATAAAATCCTACAAATGAATCCTTAGACTTTGCTTATAAGTATACCAAACAAATTCAGGAGTTGCTCATAATAGTCGGACAAACCTGCCCTAGCATTAACAATTCAAGTGAAAAATCAGTGGTTGTGACCCCAAAGAACAATGACAAAAGAGTTAGATTCACTGAGCCCGTCACATCCTCAGGAAACAAAAACACAAAAACAGCTTCTTCGTCAAACTTAGTTTCTAACAAACCTATGTTGTCTTCTACAGGAGTAAAACCGTCTACTAGTGCTAGCGGATCACAGCCTTCAGGCAATACAAAGAAAGATAAGATTCAACAAACACCAAGTAGTATTCAGAAGAATAAAGTAGAAGCCCACCCTAGGACAGTTAAATCTAGTTTGAAAAATAAGAATAGTGTTGATGAACCTAAAGGAACTGCAAATGTGCAGCATTCCAAACTTAATGCGAATTCTGAACTTCTATGTGTTAAGTGTAATGGTTGCATGGTTTCTGATAATCATGATTTGTGTGTTCTTGATTTTATCAATAATGTGAATGCTCGTAATAAATCTAAATCTATTAAGAAAAGTTCAAAGAGAAAAGTTTGGAAACCAACAGGAAAAGTGTTTACAGATATTGGATACATTTGGAGACCTACTAGTCAGACCTTCACTATAGTAGGAAATGTGTTCCCTTTAACTATGATAACCACAACTGCTGAAGTGCCCCTTAGGAAACCAAATGCTCAAGAAAGTGATACACCTAAGCCTGTGGTAACATTGGTTTACTCAAGGAAACCTAAGAAATCTAAAACCAATTTTCTCGTTATCAAACCTAAGAGTATTAAATCTTTATTTGCTAACAAAAAGGAACCTAGTAAATCTTGGGGATCCATAGTTTCCGATGTTCTATCTTCCTCTGTTGATGAATGCAGGTCGTCCAAATCATTCTCTGGTATTTGGACTCCGGCTGCTCCAAGCATATAACCAGAGATCGCTCTCAGCTCACCAATTTCATTAATAAAAATTTGGGTACTATCAAATTCAGAAATGATCACGTGGCAAAGATATTGGGATATGGTGATTATCAGATTAGGAATGTTGTGATCTCAAAGGTTTACTACGTAGAAGGATGTGGACACAACGTATTCTCTGTTGGGCAATTATGTGATTCAAACCTTGAAGTTGCTTTTCGTTAACACATCTGCTTCATTTGTAATCTAGAAGGTGTTGGTCTATTGACTGGATCTTGAGGCAACAATTTGTATACTCTGTCTCTTGGAGATATGATGGTGTCCTCTCATATATGTCTCTTGTTAAAGGCCTCAAAGACTAAGTCATGGATATGGCACCGACATATGTCTCATCTGAACTTTGGTGCAATCAACCATTTAGCTAGACACAGTCTTGTTCGAGGTCTCCCAAAGCTAAAGTTTAAAAAGGACCATATGTGTTCTACGTGTGCAATGGGAAAAAGCAAGAAGAAACCCCACAAACCTAAATCTGAAGACACCAACCAAGAAAAACTCTATCTTTTGCACATGGATCTTTGTGGACCAATGCGTGTCGCAAGTGTTAATGGAAAGAAGTACATCCTCGTCATTGTCGATGATTACTCTCGATTTACATGGGTAAAGTGCTTAAGGTCAAAAGATGAAGCTCCAGATTTCATAATCAAGTTTCTCAAGATGATCCAAGTGCTGCTTAAAGTACATGTCTGACGAATCAGAACAGATAATGGAACTGAATTTGTTAATCAGACTTTGCGTGAATATTATGAGAAGGTTGGCATCTCTCATGAAACATCTGTTGCTCGCTCTCCACAGCAAAATGGTGTCATTGAAAGACATAATCATACGCTAATTGAAGTTGCCCGCACAATGTTGATTTATGCAAAAGCTCCATTATTCTTATGGGCAGAAGCAGTTGCTACCGCATGTTACACCCAAAATCGTTCCATCATACGTCTTCGTCATGGCAAAACACCATATGAGCTTTTACATGACAAACTTCCTGACTTATCATTTTTCCACATATTTGGTGCACTTTGTTATCCAAAAAATGATAGCGAGAACTTGGATAATTTCAACCTGAGAACTATGATTGTGTATATTCATAGCTTGACACCCTAAGAAAGCATTGATTTACAACTGACGAACACAATGAATCATTAAAACAATTCATGTAGATTTTGATGAGCTAACAGTGATGGCTTATGAACATAGCAGTATTCGTTCTTTGGTATTCCAATTCCAGAAAACTATTCTGAAGCATCTTCTTCTTCGGATATTATTCCTACTGTTGTGCATACTACTACTCCTAACTCAGAACACATTACCAAATGGATCAAGGATCATCCTTTAGAAAACATCATCGGTGAACTCGAAAGACCTGTTTCCACAAGACTCCAACTCTATGAACAAGCTTTATTTTGTTACTACGATGCCTCTCACATCAATTGATCCAAAGAACTATAAAGACGCATTAACTTAAGCATGTTGGATTGAATTAATGCAAGAGGAGCTACATGAATTTGAACATCTTGAAGTCTGGGAACTCGTTCCACGTCTAGATAAAGTAATGGTCATTACTTTAAGATGGATTTATAAGGTAAACCTTAATGAAATGGGAGGAATTCTTAAGAACAAGGCTCGTTTGGTTGCTCGTGGTTACCAACAAGAAGAGGGAATTAATTTTGAGGAATCCTTTTCTCCAGTGGCTAGACTTGCTGCTATTCGAATTTTCCTCGCATATGCTGCTCACATGAATATGACCGTCTACCAAATGGATGTTAAAACGACATTCTTGAAAGGCATTATGCGTGAAGAAGTTTATGTCAGTCAACCTGATGAATTTGTGGATCAAGACAATCCAAATCATGTGTACAAGCTTAAGAAGGCTCTCTATGGGTTGAAACAAGCTCCTCGCGCATGGTACGATCTATTGTCAAAGTTTCTACTCTCCCAGGAATTCTCTAAAGGAACCGTAGATCCCATATTGTTCATCAGAAGACAAGGAAAATATATTCTCCTGGTACAAATCTATGTTGATGATATAATCTTTGCGTCTACTACACCTAAATTATGTAACCAATTTTCAAAAATAATGTGTTCAAAGTTTAAGATGTCGATGATGGGCAAAATATCATTTTTTCTAGGACTACAGATTTTACAAAGTCTCAGAGGCATTTTCTTAAACCAGTCTAAATATGCTCTAGAATCTTTGAAGAAATATGGTATGGAATCTAGTGACCACGTGGATACTCCCATGGTGGAAAAATCTAAACTGGATTAAGATACACAAGGTAAAGCCGTAGATCCTACACACTATCGTGGAATGATTGGCACCCTTATGTACCTTACAGCCATTAGACCAGACCTAACATTTGTTGTATACATGTGTGCCCGGTATCAGGCAAAGCCTACCGAAAAGCACCTCTATGCTGTAAAAAGGATCTTTAAATACCTATGAGGAACCATAAATCAGGGACTATGGTATCCAAATGATTCTTCTATTGCTCCAACAGCTTATGCAGATGCTGATCACATGGGTTGCCAAGATACTAGACGAAGTACTTATGAATGTATGCAATTATTGGAAGACAGACTTGTTAGCTGGTCATCAAAAAGGCAGAAAAGCACTGCGATATCCAGTACGGAAGCTGAATATATTGCCATGTCTGGCTGTTGTGCTAAAATCCTTTGGATGAGATCACATCTTACCGACTATGGCCTTGGATTCAATAAAATTCCAATGTACTGTGATAACAAAAGCGCTATTGCCTTATGCTGCAACAATGTTCAACATTCTCGATCAAAGCATATTAACATCAGATTCCACTTCATCAAAGAGCAAGTAGAGAATAGAGTGGTAGAGCTTTACTTTATCAACACGGAGTATCAACTAGCGGACATCTTCACTAAAGCCCTATGTAGAGAAAGAACTGAATTTCTTATCAACAAGCTGGGAATGCGAAGTTTTACGCCTGAGACACTAAAATAGTTGGCAGATGAAGCTGAAGAA
>BQNB010072638.1:0-32373 GCA_026074375.1 Tanacetum coccineum
CCGTGAATGATTTGATTTGGAATCAGCGAAAATTCCAAAAAAAAACTGAAAAATGTCAATAAATCATAGAAAACGATGTTTTTGGGCTTCGAAAAATCCTTAACCAGCTAAAGGGTGGTTACAGCGTGATCCGTCACGTTTTTCTCTTCGATTTGAGAGGTCACGGGCCTTAAACGGACTTACGGATCAAAAGTTATGGCTGTTTTACTGAAACCCTTTTCGTCACACAAGTTTTCTAAAAAAAATTTCGTTCGGTCCAAAAAAAATTTGCTCGTTCGATTCCACTCGTTCGGTTCCGCTCGTTCGGTCCGCTCGTTCGGTCCGCTCGTTCGGTCCGCTCGTTCGGTCCGCTCGTTCGGTCCGCTCGTTCGATACCGTTCGTTCGAGTCCGCTTGTTCGGTCCGCTCGTTCGATCCCAACGTGTTTCTGCTCGTTCGGTTCCAACGTTTTTCACTCGTTCGATCGTACAAGTTTTCCTCTCGTTCGGTTGAAACGTTTTACCACTCGTTCGGCTCCAAGATGAACGCTCTCGTTCGATTCGTCCACGAAAAAATGCTTACCGAATGCCACAAAGAACCCAACCAAACTGCCGATCCCTATGAGCTTATCACAACTAAAAAAACCACGAAATCCACCCGAGGCTCTGATACCAATTGTAGGTTCCCGATTAATACTTCACTTTATATATCACAATCACGAAACTAGAAACTAGAAAAGAGAGAGGATCGAAAATAGAGAGAGAAGAGAGAGAGAGTTGCTGAGAGAAAAAGATTTTTGATATATTGAAAACTAGATATTTTCTAATAAGAAAATATCTATATATATTTAGATATTTTTAGAAAATATCTAAATATATATATATACCCCTACACATTTAATATGACGCGCGGGATATTTAACTAGGACCCGGGCTCGGGTTTTGCTTTGGGATTAAACCCGAAACATATACAATATTAGATTATTTATCGAGCCCGATTCCCGATATTATCCTGTTACAACATTAACTCATTAAAGACCGAAGCTCCATCGTAGAGTGACCGAGCTTCCTTGTTCGACTCAATAAATTAAGGCTAACAATCTCCCCCGAAGTGAGGTCTTGAACACAGGAACGAGCTTCCTTTATTGACTCAATAAAATTGAGGCTAACAGAGCGTTTATGTGGGAATGAATATTAATGCTTTCTTGATGGATTTTTAGGATTCTTCCAAATTCCAATCGCACCCGAAGATCAAGAAAAGACAACATTCACCTGTCCTTATGGGACTTTTGCTTACCGAAGGATGCCTTTTGGATTATGCAACGCACTAGCTACCTTCCAAAGATGCATGATAGTAATTTTCCACGACATGGTGGAAGACTTTATAGAAGTATTCATGGATGACTTCTTTGTATTTGGTAATTCTTTTAATTGTTGTCTTGCTAATTTAGATACAATGCTTGCTAGATGTGAAGAAACCAACCTGGTGCTGAATTGGGAAAATTGCCATTTTATGGTAAAGGAAGGGATTGTTTTAGGACATAAAATTTCGAGGGCAGGTATTGAGATCGATAGAGCTAAAATCGATGTGATAGCTAAGTTGCCATACCCAACAAACGTAAAAGGAGTTAGAAGTTTTCTGGGACATGCTGGATTTTACCGAAGATTCATAAAAGACTTTTCATTGATCTCTAAACCAATGACAAAACTTTTGATGAAAGATGTGAAACTTGATTTTTCTGATAATTGCAAAAAGGCGTTTAATATTTTAAAAGAAAAATTAACCACCGCGCCTATCATAATTTCGCCCGATTAGAATGTGCCCTTTGAATTGATGTGTGACGCTAGTGACTTCGCTGTTGGAGTCGTCTTAGGACATAGAATAGATGGGAAATTTAAACCAATCTATTACGCCAGCAAAACCCTGAATAATGTCCAAGAACATTACACCACCACTGAAAAAGAACTTCTTGCAGTGGTTTTCTCTTTTGATAAGTTTCGTCCCTATCTTGTCTTATCAAAAACTATTGTATACACCGATCATTCTGCTTTGAAGTATTTGTTTAGTAAACAGGACGCCAAACCAAGGCTCATAAGGTGGGTTCTTCTTCTTCAAGGGTTTGACATCGAGATTAAGGATAAAAGAGGGGCAGAAAACTTAGTTGCGGATCATTTGTCAAAACTTGAAAACCCATAGTTGAGTACATTCACGGAAGAGGAGATCGTTGATGAATTTCCCGACGAACATCTTATGGCATTAAAGACCGAGATCAATAACGATGAACCATGGTATGTAGATTATGTTAATTATCTCGTTGGAAAAATTATGCCTCCGAATTGGACACCTGAAAAAAGAAGAAGATTTTTCTCTCAAGTGAAAAATTATTTTTGGGATGAACCGTACGCATTTAAGCTATGCCTGGACAATATAATGAGACAGTGTGTTGCTGGAAAATAAATCTTTGAAATTTTGGCACATTGTCATTCTAGACCAACTGGGGGTCATCATAGTGCGTCAGTGACTAGAAGGAAAGTTTACGAATTTGGATTCTTTTGGCCTACTATATTCAAAGATGCCAAAGATTACGTGATGAGATGTGATGCATGTCAGAGATCAGGAAACATATCATAAAGAAGTGAGATGCCTCAAAACAATATTCAGGTATGTGATGTATTTGACATATGAGGGCTAGACTTTATGGGACCCTTTCCTAACTCGAAGGGTAACAAATACATCTTAGTGGCGGTTGACTACGTATCAAAATAGGTTGAAGCTCAGGCACTTTCTACGAACGATGCGCGCCTTGTGATTAAATTTTTAAGAAGGATATTTTCAAGATTTGAAGTTCCTAAAGCATTATTTAGTGATCGAGGGACACATTTTTGTAACTCTCAGTTGGAAAAAGCCTTACAAAAATACGGAGTAACTCATAAGTTGTCAACAGCATATCACCCCCAAACTAACGGGCAAACCGAAGTAATCAATATAGCTATTAAACATATCCTAGAAAGATCAGTTGGATATAATCTGAAGAATTGGTCTGAAAAGTTGGACGATGCATTATGGGCATTCAGAACCGCCTACAAAACGCCCACAGGATGCACCCCTTTTAGATTGGTTTATGGAAAAGCTTGTCACTTGCCTGTAGAGATCGAACATAAAGCATATTGGGCGCTAAAACAATGTAATTTGGATCTCACAGCAGCAACAAAAAAACGTTTCTTGGAACTTAACGAATTGATGGAATTAAGAGATAGTACATACGAGAACACCCGGATCTACAAGGAAAGAACTAAGAAATGGCATGACTCTAGGCTTCAAGGGGACAAAGATTTCAAGGTAGGGGACTTGGTATTGCTATTTAACTCTAGATTCAAGATGCATCCGGGTAAGCTCAAACCGAGGTGGTACAGGCCAAATGTGGTAAAAACTATGTATCCATATGGGACCGTGGAAATAACAGATAAAAACGAAGTCTACTTCAAAGTCAATGGACAACGGTTAAAAAAGTACCACGAAAGACATATTGATACAGAAGATAAAGAAGTGGTAGAATTTGAAGAAGATACAACGTGAAGAGAAGCTAAAGAAAAGTCTAACTTAAAGACTTCTCTGTAAACAAAAGTGCTTCCCTAGAGACAACCCAGATTGTTATTCAATTTTATCGAGTCTGTCTTCCTAGACATCAATACGGCGTATCCGCTCCATATCATATGGCGTATTGATTGTCTGGACGTTATCAGTCTTTACTTTTTATGCACTTTAAAAACATTATTGTCAGTTCTGGCAATATGGCGTATTCATGCACATGATACGGCGTATTCACCAAAACTGACCCGTATTTAGTTTGTTTAGTTTAGTTTAAATTAACCGTTGGTACCAAGATAGGAATGCACACATTTTTTTTTCCTATGTTTTATACAGGACCTTGGAAGCAAAGAAAAATCAACGAATATTGGTGGAGAATTTACAAATCTGGAGATATTGAAGTGTTGGAGTCTTGAAACTTCACGCGACTGATCAAACCAAACCAATACTAAGCTAATAAACGTCACATGGAAATCTAACCAAGCAAATATCAGGGGGAGTTTCTCATTCTAATTCTTTTTAATTTACCAATTTTAATGGATTTATCTATACAACTATGACGTTGTATTAATTTAAGTGGTGGTGGAATTAAAATGTTTACTTGTCCCATATTTTCACACACTAAAAATGCTTAATAATTCACAAATTTTAAAAAAATTTTCAACATACTTTGTGAAATTACTTGATCATAACTCGCACAAACAATACCCCTTTTAGATATTGTTGAGTATATAACCTACCGTTCTAAATGTTTACCCAAATTTCACACAAAATGAGTGTGCCAGTGATGTTGGCGACTTTAGAACTTGGCTTGGTATAACTATTCTAGACCGCAGTGATAAGTAACTATGGATTTAAATGGAGTAATTGTTTAAAGATTGGTAAATTTTTAGTATTACACGCCAAAATCCCTTTAACATTGTTTATTAACAAATTACAAACTGGTTTAGCTAACCCGCCATAAAAACCCTTTGATTACTCTCACTTAAGAGTAAGATACCCCTGAGAACAACATTTAGAGCAATCCTAAGGGAACTACACCAAATATTGTTTTCGCTAACACCTTTAACACCTTAGCCTACCCTGTTAATGAAGTTTATTTTACGTGTTGCTAGTTGCTTAAAGTGTAAAGTTTGTATTTCTCGAGTCTTGTGTCATTTTTTTATCTATTTTGGTACGGTTGGAAGAAATTTGCACATCGCAAATGGGAATGTATATTATAGTCAAAACTCATGTATTTTTACTACCAAACGCAATTATTGGTACGTCCAAAGAATAAAGAATTATCGAAGGAATTATCCGGAATTATTATGATCGTGAAGATGTAAAACTATCTGAGTTTCGTATATAGTTTAGTATGAATAAAAAAATCGAAAAATTAGAAAAATCATAGCAAAAAAAGAGAGAAAAGTTTGAAGATAATCGTTTCGCAACTACCAAAGGAATTACACGAAGGATCGATTATTCGTTGATACAAATCAACGATGTAAAGTATCGTATAAAGTGGAAGATATCGCCTACCTTGCCTTGTAAAGTAAGAAAAGTAAGGTATATTGGAAATTTTAAACCGTATTTAGTTAAAAAAGAGGTAAAAAAAAAAAAAAAATAAAAAAAGATTTTATAACATAAAAAAAAGAAAAAAAAAAAATCATAGAAGTAAGGAAAAGGTGTACGTAAAAGGAAAAAAATTACTCCCAAGATAAAACGTTTAAGAAAAATAGTAGTACAAAACCCGAAGCTATAAAACAAAAAAAGCCAAAAAGTAAAACATTAAAAAAGAAAAAACTAAAAACGGTCCGCAATACCCCGCTAACCCCCTCCCGTCAACCACCCCCCATACATTCAGATCCCCCCCATCAACCTCCCACACCCAACCCCTTACGCACCCCCCCCACCATCCCTCCCCTCTTCCCAAATCTACCACCCTCCCTCACCATCAATACTCCCCTCACATCCCCTTAACCCCTCCGAACCCCTAACCTCACCCAATTTATCCCATATCCCAACCTACAGCTAACAAACCACCCCCCACCCCCCCACCCACCCACACCACCCCTAACCCCCCCGCCTCAATACCCCACCCCCGCAACCCCCCACGAACCGCCCCACACCACCCCCCGCCCCATCAAACCCACCCCCCACCACCTTCACAAGCCATATCCAACCACCCCCCATCTCCCCCCCACACTCCGCATACCCCCCCCCTCCCCCCCACTGATGTAGAGTATCGTATAAAGTGGAAGATATCGCCACTTGCCTTGTAAAGTATGTAAAGTATGGGATTTTGGAAAGTTGACCGTTACGGGAACGCCAACTTAGGTTGTTATTTTTGATATATGATCAAGACGTTGTAAATAGTTGTATCTTTATCATGGTAACGGTCGGGAAAAAATGTCTAGAAACTTGTATTTCAGACTTAATCTATTTGTTTCGTAATTTTTATTTAACAACAATTTAATTCTCTTTCCTAATCATTAACCATGGGTTTTACGCGAATGAGGATGTAATCGAGCGTGCATGTGTATTCCATCTGTGACACCCCGTAAACTTTCGATCAATATTTTAACCGTTTCTGTTTGATAATTTGAATTTTTAAAGTTTCGTTTAATCTATATGTTTAACCGAGAAGTTTACCAGTCTTTTTATCTGAGAATCGTCGCCGGGAGCGAACCGGGACACCTAACTTTGTAGTATTTTGGCAATAGCCATGTTTTTATATTTTAAAGTAATATTTAAAATTTAATAATTTTCGGAGATACCATTATTCATTTCGTTACTTACGTGAATCGTGATTTATTTAAAATATGAGCATATGCATGGAGGACTTGGAAATTAAATCAAAAATGAAGCACTAGTCTCCTAGAATGATAGAGACCATTTTGGTCCCCCTCATCCCCTTGCTCACGTCCAAACAAACACCCTATTAATCTTGGATGCAAAATTTCAAATTCAAAGTAATAAGACAAGTTTACAACTAGCATTTGTCCTTGCGTAATTGTGATTGGGAGATCATTTTGGTCCCCTCTCCACTCCTTGTCCTATCCCACGGCAAACACACACAACACACTTTTAGTGTGTGAAGCAATTGTCCATATATACCATTTACTTCTCATTTTTCATTCATATCTCACACTCACTTAGCATTTGAGTTTTCTTTTTCTCTAAATGTAACATTTCGGATTTAAGCTCACTATCTATCCCGAGCTTTAATATATTTTCTGAATTTTAAGAATTTACATTTTATTACTATTAGTCGGTTTTATTAAAATCGTTGTTTTAATTATTTACGAGTCATGCTTAGAATTATTATCCGTCTTAAATCCTACGTAATTTAATTTTTCAGAAAAGTATCTCGTTTGATGTAGAACTACATTTATTTTGTTCGTTTTTACTTCGTGGTTCCGCCTTAACTTTCGTTATATTCTACGTTAATACCCATTAGCCTCACAACTACCCACCTATCTTAAAACCTTACCTGAAAATTTAACTAATATTACTTCTTTCAACCACCTTAGTGAGGTGGCAAGGCAAGGAAAGGATCCACAATGTTAAAACATGTGGCATCCTCTCCTTTCATTACTTACATGTAATGCATGCCAAGTCTAACAAAAACCACCAAAACTTATTACATTTCTCATAGCACTAGATAAAAATCCTCCTTCTCTCTTGTTTGCTTCCATTGCCGATCACAATAACACACACAAACACCATTTCATACAAAATTTCACTTGTAAATTCTACACAAGATAAAAGCTTCCATGTTGGCATAACTTTCTTAATATTCAAACACCATCAAGACCATCATTTGTCAAACTTTAGGGGATGATTTGTTAGGGAATTGTGAAGAGGTTCATGCATGTCATGAAAATAATTATCTAGTATAAATTAGAGATTATAGAGTTAGGGTAATTAGTTGTTAGGGTAATTAGTTGTTTTTGGTTAATTGGTTGAAAGACTTGCAAAAAGTTGATCAAGAAAGGTGTTTAAGTGGTGCTCATTACCACTAGTTTAATTTACTTTTGTAAGCCTCTATTTTGTTTTCTTCATTTGCTTTTATAAAAGTTATACTTTAGTTTGATTACCTACTATAAAACATGTTTATTGATGATCAAGAGGATGTGTGACAATATTGTATGGCATTGCATGTGGATAAATAATGATTAGGATGAGTTTTGATGGGATTTAGTAGTTTGTAGGGGCAGATTTAGGTCAGTAGCTAAACGTGGCTTTTTCTAAAACTTTTTGGCCTGGAGCCTATTATTAAATTGCATGGTTGGATAGATATAGTTCTAATCTTCATGTGGCGAATTGGATGGTCTTGTATCGATTCCGGATGAGGGATTTATGGCCGTTTTACGGAAACTAGTCAATTCTGGAACATCGATTTGAAAAGGGTTATAATTCCAAGATTTTTTACTAAAGTGTTGGGTATAAAAACATGGATCAGTAATAGACACATTAAGATAACATCTCCAAAAGTATTCACTTCAATAGCTATCACGGTTTAGGATTTATGGCCGTTTCTGTAAAGGTGTTTTAGTTTTGTAAAAACTCTGGTTGGGTAGTCTAGTACTAAATTGTCATTTCCTATTGATTGAAAACTAATTAGATGATGAGGCCTTGCATTCTGGAAACTAGAATCAAATTTATTTCCAAAGGCGAAAGCCTCGTACTCATAGCCTTTATGAATTAGGAGTTATGGGTCATTAAGTCGGGTTAAAAACAGAATCTGAATTTTTACATCTTTTCATGAAATCTAAAACGTGTAGATACACATAGGTAAAATAAGAATTTAGGGCTGAAACTTAGTAGGTGTTTTATTACCTATAAGACCAGGTTGAACATCAATTTTGGAGTATAAATACTTTGGGTAAGTCGTAATACAATGTCGTGCATATCTTGAAGACATATCTTACGATCATGTGATTATTTTTACGTATTGACTTCTTTTATTATACTAAGACGTGTCACGATTTTTAGGTGGTTCTTAGGCGTACTTTTCTCTCATCCGAAGATTCATCTACTTCTGATCTCTTTGCTATTACGGTGAGTTCATAGCCCCACCTTTTCTCTTTTAATGGTTTTCATAAACTGTTTTCGGGGTGAGAATACATGCTCGTTTTACTAAGAAAACTTATTGATTTCCACTACTTAAGCGTTACATGACTGTTTATACTAAAAGTATTTACTTGCTTATTGTATGACTCCTAAAACATGTGTGATACATGGTTGTTTACTTATAAATTTATTAAAGCTTGATTTGCTTACTACATGATTTGAGGTCATTGATTATCTATTTATAAAACCATGAGTTTTGAACACATTATTTGTTTTACTAATGGAACACAAGTGCTTGAAGGGTATGCCTGACACGATTATGAAATTACCTGCATGAGTCGCTATTGCCAAAGTCCCTATATTCATGAACCATTAATTACCCAAGGGGTAAATGCTAGTGTAATTAATAGATCTATTGGGTTTGACAACCCCGTCCGAGGGTCTGAATCGAATCCTTTCGAGCACCCTTTCAACGGACGATTTGTATTGAGAATCGTATGAGGCAATAATACCTAGTGATGGGGAAACTGTATTTGCATATGATATGCGTTATTGTCAAGGTTTCGGTGTCATGAGCTCAATGCGGTAATGTTGAATTATACTTTGAAATATTGTCGCTGGCTGATCTTAAACCTTGTGGTCCACTACTGAATATTACTTGATTTATTGAATCTCTACTTGGATTTCGGAAATAATACTTTGAAATGTTATAACGCTGCTTTTCTTACTGAAATATTACTTGAACTATTTCAATGTTGCTTTTACTTAAACCTATGAATTCACCAACATTATTGTTGACGTTTTTGCATGTATTTTCTCGGGTTATTATTTTGCTAGTTGCGCATTGGGAGCATTTGGATGCGCGGATATCAAAACTTCAAAGACTCAATTTTTATCACATTCGATAACCATTTATCTTTAAATATACATTTGAGTCATGTTTGAACTCTTGTAACTTTTATTAAAAGACATTATTCGGACCTGAATTTACTCTGATTTATTTAAATCGAATGTCACACTTTATTAAACGTCTCTTTTGAGGTCGTTTTCTATAACTTGTGTGTATGAACTATGAAGTAGTACCCCAAAGTGGTATTCCGCTGCATTGATGTGATTTTGGGGGTGTTACAAGAAGGTAGTTAAATTCATTAAATGCTGAACAGAGAGGTGTCTCGTAGTCAAATATATTAGTGTCGATCCTAAAGACTTCAGCAATTTCATCATCATTATCAGAAGATTCCTCATCAGTGAGCTCTACTTCATCATCTCCTCTGATCCAGTAAATCCATAATGCTTTCATAGTATAACGATCCATTGTCTTATAGTTGAATTTTTTTAGATGATCAACTGAACTTAGATGACTCAGTTTGATTACTCAAAGAATTTGATTCTTGAGTCTTTTGGGTAGAATTGACCTTTTCATCAATTAACATCTGAACAAGTTTGGTTAATTCATTTAACTTTGATTCTTGTTCAGTGTTCTTAACTTTAGTAGGAATTGAAGGTGTGGTTGGCTCAATTTCATTAATAGTGACAGTTCTTGAAACACTCTTGTCTGAAGATTCTTGTGTTTCAAGCTTTGTATGTTTCATGGTGCCTAAGCATGATCTCTCTCTTGGAGAGTAGGGTTGAAAGGTCAATGGCATTTACCTTTGAGCTTGGTGAACACCTGAAGAATTTTCCAGAGGAGGTAGAGGAGTAAGGGATCAGTCTCAGAATCATTAATGATATCATGGACATTTTGAAGTTTCAGTGAGTTTAAGAGACTCATTGACTGCTTGACTTTCAGGGACTAGAATTCTTCCAGTATTAAAGTTTAGAAGTTTGATGTCAGGGTTGAGTCTCTCAACCCAGTCTTTGGTTTTTGGGACCATTTCTTGGTCATACCCCATGGAAGCAGGAACGAAAAGATTTTCATTTTCATTCATTTTAGATGATGACTCAGTGAGTAATTCACCTCCAAGAACTTTCTTCTTTTGATGAGGAATTTGCTCACTGATACATTGACTAACTTTCTTTGAGCTAGTTAGCCATTTTTCATTGATCTTTTTCTCCTCTTTGAGTTGTTCTTGAAGAGCATGATTTAACTTTGTAAGTTCAGTGTTTTGAATTTTTAAAAAGTGAAAGCATCAAGCTTGGCTTGTTTTAAAATTAGCAACTCGTCTCTACACTTGTTTAATTCAAAAACTATTTTGTTATACTTAGAAAGTAAGTTCAATCGTTGCTCTTCATAAATAAATGAACAATGATGATATAACTTTAGGACAAATTATACAAACGACAACATCGTCCAAGTATAGAATAGTGTTACCATTCTTAAGGAGTTTCCAACCCATTCACCATTGCGAGCATGACTCTTTCCAACAGTGAGCTCATCATCAGCTAGAGCCATTAGTACCTTGACCTGAGTGACTTCTTCCTCATCAGAAACCTCTTCCTCATCCCAATCAAAGGTTTTAGCGACTAAACCTTTGTTCTTTGGTTGGGAAGAAGGTCTTTGGATTCTGAGGACTTATAGGACTTGCCTTCAAGAGTCAAGTCTTAAGTTTTTTTTCATCTCTTGGTACTAACCTTGTAATCTTTCTGAAACTTGATCATCTGAACTACTTAGAGTTAGAATAATACTGCAAATAAGTTTTAGATTAAACTTGTTGAAAGCCTTTAGACACCGATGAGTAATTATTCACTGGTGATTTGTAAGAATTACAGAACATTTAAGAAAAGTAAATCTCTTGCAAAAGACCTTTTTTGCACATTTGGTAACATCATAAATTTCACTTGCATTTGACTTGATAAATTGTTTCTTCTTTTTATAAAACATTTTGAATTTAAAAGGGCTCTTTCATGATACTCAATATCTAAGTCTCTTAGATACTCCTCACTAGACCTTTCATCAACTTCATCATTAGAATTTTCTTAGAAATCCTGAATGACATTGTTAGAAAAGAAGCATAGAAATTGCATTGATTAGAGTGAGATAGAAAGAGGCCTTTTGTGTCAGAATACCTTCTTTGGATAAGGTTGTCCTCGTAGAAAAACCTCTCATAGATATCTGCAAGGTCAAGAGTCTGAGTATGATTGACATTCCTCAGTCCCTGAGAGAAGGTTAACCACTTCTCAGGGAGACTATTCACGAAACCAACATTGATTTCATGTTTAGAGAGGTTAACACCATCAATGTGTAAGTCTCATTGAGCAGAGTCTTATAGCGGGTGTAGGTCTGTGAGAGACATTCAGAGGACTTAGCCCTGAAAGTTTGATACTTAAGTTTTAGATCCATGATCCTGTTTTCCTTGGTATCTGAGGGACCTTCAAAGCTGTAAACCAAGTCAGTCTATGTTTCTTTGGCTGAAACATAACTAATGACTGATTTCATTATGTCATCAAGTAGGCATGACATAAATGGATGCTATTTAAGGATTGGTCTTGAACGACCACCCGCTCTCATATGGGCCGATTGGACTCAGGCTTAGCATCACCTTCAACTGTTTTTGGCTGAAATGGACCATCCTTAATACATTTTAAATAATAGGGTTCCATTCCCGTTAAGTAGCAAAGCATTCGCTTTTTCCACTTATTAAATTTTCTCTGCTCTAGTTTAGGAGCAAAAGTGATATAGATACCTCAAATTTTGTCACTAGCAATGGGTAATCATATACCTGCAACCATTTTAGGATCTAGGTTTTAAAAACTTACGTAAATTAGTGTTAAGCAAGTTTTACAAACCTTAGGCTCTGGTACCACTTGTTGTTCCCACTTAGTTAGTGAAACAATAACAACAAATTTAATCATAACTAACCACATTGCTTGCATGTAAAGTAAACAATTTGTTCTTTGAAAAGGTTTTGTGTAAACAAGTTAACAAATAAGTACAAGACACAAAAATAACTTTTCAACATTTAACTCTTTTATTAAGAATTATACCCCATTGTATGCGGAACTACAATAGGGATTGAATGACAATGTGTGTGTGTGATCTCCTCACTAATAACTTTGCTTAAACCAAAAGTTTTAAGCAAAGTTAACTGCTATGCTAACCAACTGAGCTTGCTCAGGAACTTAGTAGATTTGGAGGAGTAGATGTGTGTTTGTGAAAGATATGACTTTGAATGCACAAACTTAACATCTACTCCGTTACAAGAGTTTTATTTATAATACTTAGGTAGGGTCACACCTACATGGGTGTTAATCACTTATCTCAGATCTAATAGGCTAGTACATTTTGTACAGCCTTGTCTCTATTACAATACCTATTCTAGGTATAGGATAAATGCTCTTTCCAAGTTTCAGTGATGACACTAAAACTTGTCTTATACCTTTTCCAGGATAAGTTGACTTCAGGAGATAAGAGTTTGGACTTATCTACTTTCAAACTATCTCGCCTATTCTTCAGTCTCTTGCCTTTAGGGTCTTCTAGTTGTTGGAGATCGTATGGGGTTCAGTGAGTCTATTGCCACAACTCACTGAACCTATCACCTTCTTCTTTGGCTCAGGCTTCATTCACTGAGTACAGTCTTACTGAATGCTAGAGTCTTTCTTGTAGACTCGGGCTGCGCATCTTGAAGGTAACTCACTGAGCGACTATTCACTCAGTGACCTTAAATTGTTAAAGGATATTTACACTTAGGTTATTTTGTATTCAAATCCTAAGTGAAAGACCAGTAGGCAATGAAATTGGCCCAACACATATGTGCTATTATCATGACTTTAACATTTGTTTAAACAGTTATTTACTTGATATCGACCTATATATCATCGTTTTGCAATTTTTTACATGACCAAAATCAAATGGCATACAATTGAATTAAAATAAGAACTTCCAGATAATTGCACAAGCTCTTATAACTTTAACATATTAAAAATATTATCATCAAGATAATCTAATGTCAAAAATCAGTTAAAATAAAGACAGAATGTTACCTTTATGTTAGAATAAAAACATGATAACAAAATTCTAAAACAAGTAAAAGCCCTGTAGCTAATGGGCTTGTTTTATCCGCAACAAAATCAAGAAACTGAACCTAAACCGATAAAAATCGAGAAACATAAATCACAAAACTGAAACCGAATGAAAAATCATGTTTACGGTTCGACATGGTTTTAGCAAAAAAAAGGAACCTAGATAAAACCAAAACCGAATGGTTTTTAGAAAGAAAAAACAGAAAATTTTCGATTCGTTTTGATTTTAGCCCTTATATTTTTATTGTAAACGATAACTATTATTGGAAATAGAACACATGTTGTCACACCCCCAGACGGGGACTAGACAAAATACGTGTCCGAAGGCGTGACTTTATTAAGCATCTCAAGTACAAAGCATAAAGAACGACCACATAGGGTACGTTTGAAAAATTAACACCGTTTTCAAAGTTTTAAAAATAATAATAATAAGTTTTTACATCGAATAAATTTAAAAATTCAAAGTTAAAATGCGAAGCTAAATAAGTTCAACAACGTAATTTAAAGACATAGAAAATCTCTGGTAAACCGGTACAGCGCAATAGACTTCACATAAGTCAATCAACAGCATCCATGCTAAGCACCTGAGAAACCATGCTTAAAACGTCAACATAAAGTTGAGTGAATTCATAGGTTTAGTTCAAACGATATTACAGTGGCAACAAGATATCAAACGTATGCGATAGTTATAACAGATACAACTTCACATAAAAAGGGTATTTACGTTCCGCTAAGCTCATGACACCGAAGCTAATTACGTTTATAGCATAGTATACTGCTAGGTTGAAACAAGCCCCCGAGGTAACTGACCAATACTACCTTCTTAAGTTTCGACATGGTATATATCCGTTTATCGGGAGCCCCGTGGGTAGTGAGCGCTACTCACCCGAATAGGGATAATTAGTCCCAATAGATCTATTAATAACACTCGCGCTCCCTCGACGGTCCCTTCGTCACGAGATTGACGGTTCATGATAAGTGGGGCAGTAGTGGTCTAAACGCTACTTAGGCAACACGTAAACAGGGAAAATCTCACGCAAAGTACTTGTGTCCAGTTTTAAAAGCAAGCAATGTTTCTCACCCCAAGTTATAAAACATTTACTGGTTTGCCGAAGGCATAGGATGCGGCTAAGCATTCGGCAAAGGCTTAAGGCCGTCATTTCATCTCTAAATCATTCATAAACAATATCATCAACTAGTCGTTTCTAATCAGTTAAAACTTATCACTACAACATCATTAAAAATCTATAAACATCTATAAACAGTAGTTAATCACATTTTTCTCATTAAAATCACAATGTATTCAACTAAAATGACTATATATTCATCAAAAAATTTATAAACGGTATTAAATGCAAAATAACAGTAAAAATTATAGATATTGTGTGTTTTATACCTTTATCTTTAAATTTAATTGTTATTTTTGCCCCTTTTTTTACCCAAACCTTGTCCGACGTCTTCTACCTCCATTTTTAGATGACTTTTGCTTAGATTTTTATGATTTATGGTTAGATCTAGGGTTGTGTGTGTGTTTTAGTGTGTATTTTTTGATCGGTGTAACTGTGTGAGTAGTGTGTGTTTTTGAAATAAAAAGGCGGATGAATAATAAGATCGTGTGTGGTAGTTGTGTTGTTGTAGTTTTACCGAAGTACCATTCCGCTTTTTTATGTATTTTTTTAATACAAAACTTGTTTTTAATCTCCACTATTCTTTTTTTAGATGAATGGATGGGATTGGTCCCCCAGTATCCAAGAAAAGGAAAGTATCTTAAATAACCCTCCTCAAAATGTTAAGGTTTGATATATGTTATTTTGAAAAAAAAGAAAAAAAAATTCCAGAAACATCCTTAATCTATCTAATAATTTTAACAATTATTCTAAACCATGTTCAAAAATATAGTTAATAAAAAAAAATCCAAAAAAGATACCTATATTATATAACACGTCACAAAAACTACCAATTACTTTTTACAAGTATGAATAAAATAAACTTTATTTATCAATTATCTAATAACTATTTAGCATATTGTTATAGCAATTAAAAAACTGCAAATTTCGAATAAAACGAACCAATACTGCACTGCTTTTCAATTATGTATGATCTTAGAATTTACTATCATCTCTCATAGTAAAAGTTTGATGTGAGTTACATAGATTGACATAAGGTTTGTGACGATTTACGACTGTCCGCAACAAAATACGACACACCATCACTCTTGTTAACTACATTCTTCAAATTCTTCTTCGAGGTAGGGGTGTGCATTGTTTGGGTAATAACCGAATAAACCGAAACCGAATAGGATTGAAAAAAAACAGAACCAAAACGAACTAAAAATTCGGCTTTCGGTTTGGATATGGTTTTAGCAATCTGAATCGAACACCGAATTTATATAAATATATACTAGCAGGGTACCCGCGCGTTGCAGCGGCGGGTACCCTGTAATTAAAGTTTAGACGCAAAAAAAAAAGAACTGATTAACCAGAAAATAAAAAAAGATCCCAGTTCGACCCGATTTACCTATTTTTACCGGTTTCGACGGTCATTTCCGTTTTATTTTTGGACAAATTTGATTGGCTAGTCAAACCGGTGGCGACTCCGGTTTTTGTTTGAACCCGTTGGTCCGGTTCAGTTTTCAAAACCATAAATTGTTTTAAGTTTTGTATGTTCTATTTGCTTGTACAATGTGTATAATAACATGTATTTTTCATTTTAAGAGTGTTTTTTTATAGTAACATTAATTAGTGTATTTAATTAGTTTATATTTGTAACATATACGCGGAAGAATAAATGTTGGAGTACATTTTGCTTTAATATATGTAATTTTCATTTTAGGGGTGTTTTAAAAATAACATTAATAAGTGTATTTAATTAGTTTATACTTGTAACATATGCATGGAGAAATAAATGTTGTATATTTTGCTTTAATATTTGTATTTGTTAGATAGTTGATTTTGTGATGAAAAGTTGCATTTAAGGATTGTACATTATGCTTTGAATTAATTAATTTTTTTTGGGCATTAAATGAAGAAAAAATGTCTAATTTGTTTTACATGTAGTATAAATATTATATATATATATTTATATATATAAAAAGACCGTTAAAATTTTGTAATAATATAAAAAAACACCTTTTTATGTTTGAAATGATTTTTTTCTTCTAAAAATCTATATAATTAAATTTAAAAAATTATAAATGGTGTAATTCGGGTTATTCGGGTCAATCCGAAAACCTAATCGAATTCAAATTCTGTTTTCGGTTCGATACGGTTCGGTTTCACCCAAATTTCTTTTAACGGAACTAACCGAACCGAATAAAAGGGCCAAGTGTAATGGGCTTATGACGGCCCAACAAGGAGCTGTCTTGCTGTTTCTTGAATCCTTGGGCTGTGAAATTGATCATGGGTAATTTGGGTTGGCTTATTAAAGAGTACAAATGTGGGTACTAAGGTACTATTGATATTCCACCTATAGGCTATAGCTAAGTGTCATATCAAAAGGAAGTGGTGTTGCCAAATAACAAAACAAATTCACGACCCAAAATTTCAACAACTTAGGGATGAGCACGGTACCGGTCCCGTACCGAATTAGTGGTACCGATTTTTTCCCGAGCATAAATTAGTGGTACCGGTACCGGTACCGAACGGGATTCGGGTACCGGTCCGGGAAATCGATGGTTTTTCCCCTTTTTTTCGGTAATTTCCCGATTTGGTATCGGTCCCGTACCAAACTAGTGGTCCCGATTTTTTTTTACTCGAATCATGGTACCGGTCCCGTACCGTATACCGGGATTCGGTACCGTTTCGATACGAAACCGGTACGGTTACGGTTCGGTACCGGAATTCGGGTCTATATACTCATCCCTACAACAACTCATGTGTTTATATGCCTTGGGGTATCACATGGCATGTCACCTAACAAAAGCATGTAGATACTGATGGATTTTATTTTGATTATTGGAATTCTTTATGGCCTACCCATGTTAAATGTTTGTACATTGGAGGGCCCTAATCAACTATCACGTCAGTATATGTAGCAAATGGATTTGTGGGTTGTTTAGATGAGTGAACAGACCACACATCTATATGAAACTTTATAGCGATGCGGATAGATCATTACAATTGTTGAATCGTAAATTTCTTGAACCCACAAGTGTTCTACTTCTTATATTGTTCATGAATCTATCCGTTTTATGTATCCTAATTAGGACATGTTTTTGCGTGAGTGTTTGTTGTCTTTTAACTTTCATTTCTATTTTTATTTTTCTTTATCATTTGATCATGTCCAACCACTTTTGCTTTTCAAAACTTAAAATCATCAATCACATGTGTTGCGTAATTATATATAGTTGAATAAAGGGACGAATAGAGATTAAGTATTATAGATGCACTTAATAAAACCATTTTGTGGTTTTGTTTATATTGATAATCCATATAAGAATTTCGTATTATTTTGTGAGGTTCAAATAAAGATTGATCCCAACACAGACAACTCAAGATTAGATACTATTGATAAAAGACTATATATAATTGCCATGCAAAGTATTCTTATGAACATACAAATATACTTATTTAGTAGACAATTCTTATCGTTAGTTATATTCGACCATTTAAAACTAGCTGACCCCATCATAAATTTCAAACAGTTGACCTTATAATTTAGGGTTAATTACTTGAAAATGTACTATTATACTTATCACTTTTTGTTATTGTGTGTATCGAACATTTTTTTTTCTTATTGTGTGTATTGAACTTAAAAATTTTGACATTTGTATGTATTTATGACCATTTTACCCTTACTTTTTTCAAATTTCGAAGGGTAAAATGGTCATTTTACATGGCTGAATAGTGGCAAAAATACACACAAAGGTCTAAATTTGAAAGTTCAATACAGACAATAAGAAAAAAAAAAAGTTCTATACACACAATAACAAAAGATGACAAGTATAATACATTTTCAAGTAATTAACCCTATAATTTATATTTTTTAATTGAACCAAAGCTTGAAATGCTGAAAGGTTCCATAAATGAAAAGAACATGTGGGTAGAGGATGTTACAACTTATAAGGTACTAGAGACAATGGGGTTTAACAAACCATGACTACTTGCATTATGTTTAACAAACAATGGGGTTTCATGACCACATGACATGGTACTAGAGACACAAGAGTATGAAGTATAATCTACTATATTACTACCTTATAAGCTTTCATTTTTTTTTGGAAGGTAACAAATAGACCAAAACCGCTGGTTCTACGCATCTTTCATGTTTTTCCAAGGATCACCGTAACATATTTCTTCATCAAGCTGTAAATTTGCAAGTGGCACTATACATATCCAAATACCTGATGAACGATGGATATATCGTGTGAGCATCGATAGTGTTTTTTGCGCGCACTTATAAACGCGACAACATATTATTCTCTTTTGGGCATGTTCATAGTTCGCCAAGGCGAAAGATATTTTATGCTGTAATTTATGTTTTTCATTGTAGGCGATTTTCATTTTCTTTTGGGATTTTGCTTTATACGCTCTAAGTAGTTGTATATCGATAGTTTATATTTGGCGCCTTTATGAGTCAAATGTATTCTAGTGTTTAGTGGTTTTTCCCTTTGACGGGAGTAGCTATTAACATCTTGTTATGTATGCGTAACCACCTATGTAACGGACTGATATGTGGGATTCACTCGCATCTTATGTACTTAACGTACTGTTTCTTGGATTAATACATTTACCTGGTTAACACCCTTTACCTAAAAAAAATATTGCGTACTGTCTATTTCTCTTGCTTCCAATAGATTGCTACAGTTTCTTCTGAAACAAACACTACATATTTGCACCTGGGCATGGACATGCTGGAAAGCTAGCTTATTTTCATGTGACACTGTCTTTTGACAGCCTAATAAAATTAAAGTAAGAAAACAAAATCAAAATATAGATTCAGGTGAGTGGATATGTACATTTGGTTTTATGTTATAATTGTTATGTGGCCTCAACATCTCTTCACAAACAATTCAACGGAAACGTACCAGTAGCTAATGATGCTCTCGCACAATTATGATCTTCATCCTTTTATCCATATATGCCTAAGTTGTAGGCCAAACATATCACTTTTTTTTCTTCCTAATATGTTATGCTTTTAGACTTAAATACTAGCTGTAAGTTCTTCCATTTGAATTTTGAAAGTTAGCAGAAATCTATCTTGATAGAGAAAAATTGTAACGATGATCATACAATCGATACTACAGTAATGTATGGTGGAACACTGAGACCACAGGTCCACGACAGCTTGATAATGCATGCGTAATGTATACGTAGAGCCAGTAAACGCCCGTAAGCTGTTGATTTATACCCTATTCTAGTTTATTTCTAGTTCTGCGAGTTTCATCATATTTCATTTTAGTATCAACTGTCGAGTAAAATAAAGTTAGAGGCGATTACTTGCAAAATACCTAAAAGACGCCTTTCAATTATGTATATATTTTTCCAAATTCGAGGGTTTCTGTTTGACCAAAGATATCCATCTAAAATTTTCTTTATTAGTCCCGTTTAATAATCTTTAAATGGCAAGTAATCGTGTTGACATTATGCTTCAAATCCTGAATTATCGAAACTTGCTCAAACACATCGGCCCACCAGGGTCTTGTTCATGAAGATAATGCTTCAATTCAAATGATCCGACAAATTTATATCCATGTGATCATGCAAAAGCAAGTGGAATTAGATTCCAACGCTTTAATACGTTCAAAATGCTCAACAATCTGCTATTAGCTGTAAGCGCTGTTTGAACAGAAACAGCCTTAGTCAAAACTGTGTGTGCAAGTGTATAATACCTTAATCTTTAGGTGATCTACCTTCAAAGTGGTGGGACATTACATGCCTCTAAAAAGCAAGCCATACCCATGTGTTATTTTTTGTCAATTCCTTCATTAGCTTCACAGATAATTGAAAGTAGTCCTCATGTGATAAGTCCTTAGTTTTATACTATATTTCTTTCTATTTGAAGAAACCCGAATATCCCTCTTGCTATATATACCAAGGTCTTGGAGATTTCATATTAAGTCTCAACACCATAGGAGCTCTAGTATAATCTTCTTTTCATTTCAAGAAACACGCAGAATCTCTCTTTCTAGTTTTACCAAGGACTTGGATATTCCATTCCAAGATTCCTTACTGAAAAACTTGGTGATATATATTTTTTTGTTTATAGTAAAACACATGGGTATGGGAATAATTAAAATAGCCAATGCCAGACAAAAGCTCAAGCGATCCATTACACCAAAGAAGAATGGATTCCCAGGTGCTACAAAGAAAGGCCATTTTGCTGTTTATGTTGGTGAGACACACAAGAGATACGTCATCCCTCTATCTACCTTGAACCACCCTTTGTTTCGGGAGCTTTTACATTGGACTGAAGAAGAATTTGGTTTTGACAACTCAGAAGGCGGTCTTCAAATTCCTTGCAACGAAGATTATTTTGAAGGTCTCATTTCACTCATAAGTTCTACTTGATGTAGGGCATGGAGACTTTTTAGTTAGATATTCATTTTAACAAATTCGATTTCACTCATTTCGTTAAGAGAGTTGTAAATCATATGGTTAATAGCTCATCCCTTTTGGAAGACCCGGAAAACCAAATATGCAAAGATGAAACTTTTGCCCTCCGATGAGAACCCATGATAAATCATTGGGTGAAACATTATGAGATTTAATGATTCTTAACTAGTTACCTTGAACAATTTCAAATCATTTGAACAGTTGTAATCAAGAATCTTTTAAATTACAAGTGTTATTTCTTCAAGTTACTTTTATGGTACTTCTAGACAGTAATCTGATAGTGCATAAGTTGGTCAACATAGATATCATAGTAGTAACTTTTCTTTCTAACGCCAGAGAAATTTCATTTAAAATACTGGCAAGAGCTAGAGAAAATAATGCAACTTACACAAACACACCAAAGCCAAACATTCCTAACACTCTGATCCTATAACCAGAAACCAATTTTGAAACAGCTAAGACACCTAACCATGACAACACCTCGCGGAATTTTCTGTACACGATTAAAAGTAATGCTAACTAAGTCCTTTTAGTCGCTGTTAAAATCTAATAATGTTCGATTTAGATTCAGGATCAAAATCTGATATGTCTTTCTCGTCAAAGAAACCGGTGTTCAAACCAGATACAATATATATATATATATACTTATATGTTTAACAATGACATTACACTGATCTTCAAAGGAAAATAATTGGCTAAATGACATACAAAGTTATTCAGTCCAGTTTCAATATGAAATATACCACTTGTTATTCAAGTACAACTGTTTTCCAGATTTGGGCAATTAACATGTTTACATGTTTCAAAAATCTAGTAAGCAGTTTATAACCAATGTAGCCTGCCACACAGGCGTCCACATAGACAATAGTATGATGTGGCATGCCATGTCATGGCTGGCTAAAAAAGAATTTTAAAATTATAAACTTCATATTTTTTCTGTTAATTTTTTTAACAATAAACTTTTAACTAGGGTTCTAATTATGTCCCAAGTCCCAACATAAGGTTCTAATATTTTAACATGCGGTTCTAATATTTCCATGGCAATTATTTTAAAATTAACCATCCCAAGAGGCCAACATACCTAATTATCATATAATTTCCTGCTATAACTTGGAGTCACACGATCTTAGCTAGAAACTTATAATATTGGAAAAGCATCACCTTTTAACCAATGGTACAACTTACTTAACAGCAAACGTGTGTTTGCGTGATTTACTGATCGAGGATCCCTCATATTTTTTAGGAACATTAATAGAACTAACTAGAATCACAAATGTTTGCATGGATGACGAGGAACTATGCTCTACTAGAGTTTCATTATCAACTGATTAGCTCAGATACATTCCCTTCATGAATTTTGTAAATGCCTTCTTCTTTGAAATGCGTTTATAAATAAAGTTCAAATTAATGTCAAATGTACGGATTTTTTTAACAATAGGCTCAAACACACCTCAAATGAATCAAAGGGGTACAAGCGAGTCAAGCCAAGTCAAGCCAAGATCGAGCCAAGTTAGATCGTCCTCTCCAATTGACCCGATTATTGTAGAGAGCTTTCGTGAGTCATGACACAGACTGACAAATGTATCAAAACTTAACTATAAGTTAAAATCATAAAATAAAAGGTCAAAGGATATTTAAAGTCCAACAATTTACATAATTTACAAACCCTAATATACAAATATACTTGAAATCAAATATACACAAACACATTACACAAGACTTGGAAAGCTCGATCATAGAACAAATCAAGCTTATGTAATCTTGAGCTTGGCTCACTATATGTCGAGGTTCTTTTCAATGCTAGAGCTTGGTAAAAACTCGTCTAGAACGAGCTCACGCTCATACTATGTTGGGTTTAATCTTGATGGGTCGGTTTACAAGTCGGGTATTTGTTAGTTGGTATTTCAGTATTTGAATAAATTAGAGGGTAAAAGATCATGGGATGAATGAGTCATTGGTATGACCAAGTATTATGGAAGACCAAGCACTTCTCCACATGTTTTACGTGTGCATTGGTTCCTGTTTAGTAGGAATAGTGGTGCACGTTTGTTTGTTTAGTATTTTAGTATAAATAGAATAGTTAGTAGCGAGTTGTAAGTTGTATCAGTTTCTCCTATATTGCAGTAATATAAAAGATCAGTAACCAAAACCACTATATCAATCTTCTTTGCTGTTTTGATTGGTGTTTGCGGGTGTGAGTTTGGGTTCGAGGGAGGGACTGATAACCTACACGTGGTATCAGAGCCACGGGGCTCATACCCGATGAATGGAAAGCAAGAAAGGGACGATTACATCTAAGGTAATCAGGCAGAGAAAGACGAAAGCAAGTCAGCAAGTTTCTTGATCACAGCGGGTGACAAGAAGAATGCAACAAGAACGCAGCAGCATGGACTGTTTGAAAGCAGAAAACTAGCAAGAAGAAAGGTGAAAGAATGCAGCAAGATAGCAAGAGAACGCACCAAGAAAGGTAGTAAGAAAATGCAGCAGAAGAACTGTGTTTTTGGAAGGCAAGAAAGTAGAAAGAAATCACAGCAAGAAGAACGAGAAAAAAAAAAGCAAGACCAGAAAGAGGAAAGAAAGCAAGCAGCAAGTGTCACACCCCCAAACGGGCCCTAGACGGAATACATGTCCGGAGGCGTGACGCTCCTGGATATCTTAAATACAAAGCATAAAGAACGACCTCTAAGGTTACGTTTTGAAAATAAACACCGTTGCGTAAATTTAAATAATAATAAGTTTTACATCGATCAAATTAAAAGGATTTAAAGGACAATACGCGGAAGCTTGAATGAGTTCAACAACGGTATTTAAAGACATAGATAAATATCTGGTAAACCGGTACAGGCAAATAGACTTTACATAAGTCAAGCAACGACATCCATGCTAAGCACCTGAGAAAAATAAGCTTAAAATGTCAACATAAAGTTGATGAATTCATAGGTTTAGTTCAAACGTTGTTATAGTGGACCACAAGATTTTAAAGCGTATGCGACAGTTATAACAAATACAACTTCACATAAAGAGATATTTACGTTGCACTAAGCTCATGACACCGAAGCTAATTCTGAACGTAGCATATAACATGCCAAATGATTGCTTGCCCTTCAAGGTGTCCGACCAAAGGCTACCTAACTAGATTCGACATGACATATATCCGTTAGTCCTTGGAAAACTCAAACTAATGAGCGTTACTCACCCGGATAGGGATAATTACTCCCAACAAATCTATTTATTCACTCGCGCTTCCTCAACCGGTCCGTCGGTCAAGAAATTAACAGTTCATGATAGTTCGGGCAAATAGTGGTCTAAACGCTACTTAGGCAACACGTAAACAGGGAAAACTCACGTATAGTACTTGTGTCCAGTTTTAAAAACAAGCAATGTTTCTCACCCCAAGTTATAAAACATTTATTCAAAACGAGTAAAAGAGTGGGGCTATGAACTCACCTTATACGGGTAGTGGATCAAAAGGAATCAATCAAGTGAAAATGAATCTCACGGTTCTAGCGACAACCTATCATATAGTCGTCGTTTAAGAATGATGTACAACGAATAACGCTTAACGCAAGAACTGATCATCCGAGCACGAGTAGACACGGCGTATCCCTTTTTAAAACGTACTTTCGAAAGTTATAAGTTTTGACAAGTCTCGACGTTTTGAAACATCTTCGAAAATATTTCGTCTTTTAGTGTATTTCGTCTTTTAGTGTATTTCGTCTTTTAGTGTATTTCGTCTTTTAGTGTATTTCGTCTTTTAGTGTATTTCGTCTTTTAGTGTATTTCGTCTTTTAGTGTATTTTGTCTTTTAGTGTATTTCGTCTTTTAGTGTCTGGGACCATCAAACGGTGGAATCAATCGACCCAAAAATTTGACCTAAACTCGATCACTTAACGTTTTTCTACATTTTGTCTAAAGTTTGTATCCACTACCGCTCAAATCATCTGCTCTCCAGCTTCTCATATCCATTAATAAAAGGTTATATTTGTCGATGCTGTTATGATGTTTATGAAATTTGGCATGACCTTTATAAAAATATTAGACTTTCCATTTTTATCAACCGCGAACGTGAAAACATCGTTTGTCTAAAGTAATCTTTTATTGGACTCGAAAGAATATCCGAGCGTTTTCGTTCCAACACCGCAAATATGCTACAATATCAGTTCGAATAACCATACCTCTATCGACTGGCAAGTACGCTTCCTTCAATGCCATAAGCTTTCGGATTCGCGGCGCCTTCTTTATTGTTATTTGATCGAGCGTAATTTCGGTATTTTTTGAATTTCGTGTAGACGGTGGGATTACTTCGTGTATTTGAGAGCATTATTAGTCTCTCACGTTACGGGGGGTGGCATCTATATATTATGGTCTAATGTATCGGGGGTGGGGTAGGCCTGGGTGCTTTCTTATATTTGTTGAATCTCGTGGGTGTCGGGTTAGGGGTTGATAGAGATATGGTGTTGGAGGTTCACTTCGTTCTGCCGAGCGAGACGATCGACGAGGCGGCGCGGGCCGGCGGGAGGCAGGGAAAGAGGAGGACGGAGAGGGGCGGGCTGGGGAGAGGGGCAGGGAAAGGGGCGGGAAGGGGCAGGCGGGGAGGAAGGAGGGAGAGCCAGGAGGGAGGGAGAGGTCAGGGGGAGCAGGGCGGGGAGGGTCGGGCGGGTTCGGGGGGCGGGGCAAGGAGGGTCGAGAGAGGGAAGGGCGAGCGGGCTGGTCCGCGCGGGGGAGTAGCGGGCGCGAGCGGGCAACGGGGGGTTCGCCGGCGAGGTGGAGATGAGAGGGGGCGGGTACCGGGCCGGGGAGGGAGGAAGAGAGGGGCAGGGCGCGGAACCAGAGAGCTGAGGGGAGGACGGCGAAGGAGGAACGTAGGGCGGGGGGGGGAGAGAGGCGGCCCGGAGCGGGCAGGGGGGGAGGAGTGCGGCAGCGGGGGCGGAGAGTGGGCGAGGGAGGCGGCGGGAGGGAGGTGTGAGAGGGAGGTGGAGAGAAGGGGAGCGGGGAGGGGGGGGCGGGAGCGAGGGGTCGGGGAGAGGAATGAGCGGGTAGGGGGAGAGGGAGGGGGGGTATAACGCGGGGAGGGACAGAGGGAGGGGGTCGCGGCCGGCGGGAATGGAAGAGGAGGGCACGGGGGGGAAGTAGGGGGGTCCGAGGGGGACAGGGGTATACGAGGCGAGGGGGAGGCCGGGGGGCAGCAACAAGGGGGGAAGGAGGCAGGGAGGGGGAGCGGCCGGGCGATCGAGGTGGGGCAGGGAGACGCCGCAGCGGGGGGCAAGGGAGGAGGGGGAGAGCAGAGAGAGGAAGGCGAGCGGGGGTGTCAAGGTGGGGGGGGTGGGAGGGAGAGTGGGAGGAGGCGGAGGGGCGGGGGAGGAGAGCGGAGCGAGGCGGTGCAGGGGGCGGGAGCGACGGCGGGGGGCAGGCGACGGGGCGAGTGAGGGGGAAGCAGGGGAGCGTTAGGAGGCCGGGTGCAGGGCGCGGTAAGGGGGGAGGAGAGGAGGAAGGGGGGGCGGGCGAGCGGGCGCTGGGGGAGGAAGGCGCGGGGGCGATAGAGGGAGGGGAGGGAGGCAGGGGAGGGGCGAGCGGGTGGGGTTAGGAGAAGGCGGAGCGAACGAGCGGGGGCGGGGGCGGAGAGGCGGAGGGGCAGTTAGGCAGGGTGCAGGGAGGGGCAGGGAGCGGGCGGGGGGGACGGAGGAGAGGAGCGGATCAAGAAGGGACAGGGGTAAGCGTGGGCAGGTGGACGGGAGGGACGGTAGGAAGGGGAGGGAGGGCGGCAGGGGGGGGAGTCGGGGGCAACGGGACGAGGGGAGAGGGCGAGCGCCAGGGAGAAGGAGGGAGAAGACGGGAGAAAGGGGACAGGCAGCGTAGGAGGGACGGGGAGGGGGGTTAAGGAGAGGGAAGGCGGGGGACTAGCGCGGGCGAGGCGAGTTCGCGGCGGGCAGAGTGCGGGTAGGAGAGATGGGAGCGGAGACGCGGGACGGAGGGGGAAAGAGGCGGGAGGAGGGGAGAGGGAGGGGAGAGAGAGGCGGCGGATTGGGAGACGAGCAGGGGGCGGGCGGGGCCGCAACGGGGGCGGAGAGGGGTAAGGGGAGGAGAGGAGAAGGTGCGACGGGCAGCGGAAGGGGAGGGAGTGGGGGGAGAGCGCGGAGGGGAGAGGGGGGGAGGGGGGGGGGAAGGGGAAGGGCGGAGACGGGAGGGTAGAGTGGGTGAGGGCGGGAGCAGGAGCGGCGCCGAGGGTAGGGGGTGGTAGACCAGAGGTAAAGAGGGAGGCGGTGCGACAAGGAGGGGATAGAGGAGGGCACGTGGGTAGGCTGAGGCAGAGAGAGGCGGAAGAGCAAGGCAGGAGGGAGGAAGGCGTTCGGCAGGGGAAGGGAGGGTGGGAGAAATGAGCCGAAGGTGGCGGAGGCGGACGGGCGCCGGCGGAGCGGGGTACGGGTATCGGTGGACGGGAGAAGCGGGTGGGGGGGTACGGGGGCGGGGCAGGGCGGGGGAAGGCGGTGGAGACCTGGGGGACACCGCGGCGAAGCGGAGTGGGCGAGGAGAGAGACGAGGGAGGGAGGAGGAGGGCGCGAGGCGGTAGAGAGGAGATAGACTGAGGCGACAGGAGGAGGGAGCCTGAGCGGGCGCGTACGGCCCGAGGGGTGGGGGGGGGGTAGAGGGGGCGCCGGGATCTCCAGTGGCTCCGGTTTTTTTTTGTCCTCTTCTCTCTTCTCTTCTTTCTTCTTTCATTGTATTTCTTCTTCCTCTTTTTTCTTCTTACTTTTCCTTTCTTCTCTTTCTTCCTGCTTTTCTTTCTCTTTCTTCTTTTACTGCTCTTTTCTCTGTTTTCTTTCTTTCTTCTCTTTTCTCTTCTTCTTTTCGCCGTTCTCTTATTCTTTTGTACCTCTTTTCGTTCTACCTCTTTCTCTTGCTCTTCTCCTTTTGTCTTGGTTTCTCTCTTCTTTCTTCTCTTTCTCTTTCTTTTTTCTTCTTTTCTTCTCTTTACTCTTTGCTCTTTTTCGTCTTCTTTTTTTTTCTCGTTCACCTTCTCTCTCTCTTCTCTTTCTTCTTATTTCCTCCTTTCGCTACTTTCTTTTTTTCTTTGTACTTTTTTTGTCTCTTTTCTCTTTATTCTTCTCTTTCCTTTTCTTCTTCTCTTCTCTTTCTTTTTTTTCTCTTCCTCCTTTCTCTTCTTTGTCTTCTCTTCTTTCTTCTTTTTTATTACTTTTCTCTTCTTTCTTTTGTTTCTTTTCTTTCTCCTTTCTCTTTTCTCTCTCTTTTCTTTCTCTATTCTTTTTTCTTTTACTCTTTTTCTCTCTTTCTTTTCCTCTTTTTTCTTTCTTTTTTCTTTTTTCTTCTTTCTTTTTTTTTCCTTTCTCTTTTCTTCTCTCTTTCTCACTTTTTTCTCTCTTTCTATTCTCTTTTTCTTTCCTTTACTCTCTTCCCTTTCTTCTTCTCTTCTCTTGTTCTTTTTTTCCTTTCTTTCTCTTTCTTGCTCTTCTATTGTACCTCTCTTTGTTTCCTTTCTGTCTTTTTTTTTTCCTCTTTCTTTCTTTTAATTTTCTTTTCCTCTTTTTCTTTTTCTTCTCTTCTTTACTCTCTTTTCCTCTCTCTCTCTTTTTTGTCTCTTCTATCTTCTTTTTCTTCTCTCTTTCTTTCTCTTCTTTTCTTCTTTCCTTTTCATTTCTCTTCTTTGCTCTTTGGCTCTTCTTGTTCTTTTATCTCTCTTTTTTTTTCTCTTACTTTTCTTTTTTTCTTCCTTTGTACTCTTTGTCTCTCTTTCTTCTTTCTTTTCCTTTCTTCTTTTTCTCTTTTCTCCTTTGCTAACCTTATTCGGAATGAATATACCGAATGTAAAGTACAACTTATTTATGGAAAAAGTAGAGAAGACCCTTACAAAGAAAAGACGAAAGATGATTAGAAATAAAAAACAACCCAAACGTTGTTTTATAAAATACCCGGATGAAATAACAATCAACTCAAACAATATATCTTCAAATGGTTGATCAAAGATTAAAAACAATGGATTTGTATGGGTGTTTGTTGGCGTCCGAACTCAAGAAAGAAGGAAAAAGAGTGAACAAAGTGTGTGTATTTTCTAGTGAGAGAAATAGTTTAAGAGTGAATGAGAAATAATGAGATTTGGTGGTTATATATTGGCATGAGATGGGATGCACCTAGACTTGGTTCCTTGCTTTGTTCGGCCAAGTACAAGGGAGAAAGGGGGACCAAAATGATCCGCGAATGAGAGCATAGAAGGACCTTGTACAAGCCATTTTGTAGGAGGTTTGTTTAACTTGTATCCATTTTCAAAAAAAAAAATGGAATCCTAAGCTAAGAGTGTGTGTGTGACCGGTTATATCAAGGCCAAAGGGGGACCAAAATGGTCTCAACTATTTTAGGGAACTAGTGCTAGATATGAATTAATTTCCGAAGGTCTTGCATGCATAACATAGTATAGTTAAATTCCATGGAACACGTAAATAACGAAACGAGTAACGGCATCACAAATGTTGGATCCCACTTTAGATAGATCTTTACTGCCTGTTAAGGGTGGTGATTAACCTATGTAATCATAAGCTAATCACAAGAGAGACTCTTGCTAAATAAAGCTAATGTCTACGCAGAATATAGACACAACTAATAAGAAGAACAAGACTAATAAAACTAAAAGATCCTTCTATGGATTTCTATTAATTAACAAGGAGAAATGTGTTTTTGTGAATGTATACATTTCCCTAAGCCGTAGGTTCTCTTTATAGTGGAGAAACCCTAATCAACATTTACTCAAAACGTATGAGATTGATATGCATGAATATCTTCCTTATTTAGCTCATGCATATCCTCATCTCTAACTAACTAAAATCTTATCCTGGAATAACTATTTGACTTCACCAAGACTAAGTACTCTACCAGTAGGAACTAAACTTAGCCTACCAGTACTAACTATGAGAATAACCTTACCAGCAGGAACTATATACCTGCCAGCAGGAACTACCACTCTACCAGTAGGAACAACATACCTACTAGTAGAAACTAAGTATTACAAATATTCCTAACAATCCTCCCCTAAACTAGAATTTAACCATGTTAACTTCCAGTTTCTAGATAGACCGTCAAACTTGAACCTTGAGGATTGAAATATAAACTTTACGGCAACATCCAATCTGCTTGAGTCTTGACTTGAACACATGAAACTTCTGCACATATCTGTATTTCTTCATACAAACACCTTCAAGAGACTAATGATGATGAGCATTGAACATTGAGCAGATCTTGTGTCAAGCAGATTGGTCTTCATAGCCTTGGAACCGAACATCAAAAGTCTTGTTGAACTTGAACATCAAAAGGCAGCAACGTTGAAGAAGCAGCAGGAAAACTTGAACCAGCAACAGACTTTGGAACCACCTCAGCTACATGAGTAGATTTGATAAGCCTTTACCAAGTAGCTACTCACTCTTGGGCTAGCTAATTCTTTGGTGGAATCATGACATCACCCTGGTGAATTAGTAACCAGTCCAACTCTTAGAACATGAATCAATGGTGAATTGGAATACCCTAATGATTTTTGGCAAATCATCACAGCCATAAACGGATTTTATATGTCTTTACCTGTAGCCGTTTGCTCAGGACTAGCCAACTCTTTGTTGTGATAACAAGGTGAGTTGATTACCCTACAATTTTTAGCAAATTGTCAGCTATCAACGGATTTGTTAAGTCTTTACCAAAAGCCGTTTGCGTTTGGACTAGCCAATCCTTTGGTTCCCAATAAGGGCATTATCCATGGTGGATTGATGACCATTTCAACTCTCAGCAAAAGAAGCATGGGTGAGTTAAATACCCTATAGTTTTGAGCAAACTATTAAAGCTATCAACGGATTTGAGAATCACACCAGAGCCGTACCCTCATGGTTAATCAACTATTTCTTGTCTATGAGACATGGTGAGTTGAATACCATTTGTTGTGTGGTGGTTAACCAACACCGAATCCCTAAAAAAATTCTCTTTTTGTTCAAAATGTGTTGCAATAAAACCAAGCAGCATGCCAAAAACTGTTTCCATATCCAAAACTTGGTGCACACTCAAAATGTTTATGTCACACTGTGCAAAAGCTAATAAGTATAGAGGTTGTACATAAAAACTTGATATATCAAAAATATATTTTAAATAGCAAAAAGATTTATGATATATAATAAACTTAACAGTACCATTCATGAACCTCAGGACGCTTGGAATCGGAAATTTGTTTCTTGAGAAAGGCAATCAACTGAACCGCAATAGTAATTTTATTACCCACTGTTCCATGACAAATCTCCAGCTGATGATCGAGCATCCTCTCGATAAGGTTGATAATGAGGGGATACTTCTTGTCCACAAACATATATATGACCAGTCCATTAACTGTCTCCAACACATGAACACCAGAAAAAGAATATAGTTTCCAGTATTGAATACTCCAGGTGTGTTGGTTCTTCCAAAAATCACTACCATCATTCACTTCAGGTGAATTCATCAAAATCTTAAGATCTCCCCAAAGAACAAGACCAACTCCCTCAGCTTTCTTATCTTGATAAAACGTCATCAGGCGGCCATAAATCGTCATCAAGTCTGCTCTAGTGACCAAGTAAAGGATTTCCCTAAGGCTTGTGAAGTACTTGAAAGAGTTGTCTAGTCTGTAGATGGCATTAATCATTCCTAACCCCGTAGGCAATAACTCCCAGTCAACAACAACATATAAATGAACAGGTCTATCACAATCAGAAGCAGAATCCTCATCAGAAGCATACTTAATGCACAATTTATGTTCAGCGTCAGGATCTCATTCTTAAAAAGTTTAGGAGGTAGTCCTCTAACTAAGTTACCCTTTACCAACCTGTTCATGTTTTTATAGTTCACATGACCCATCCTCCTATGCCATTTCACAGATTCATCAACTGAGGCTTTTGCCACCAAACAAGCCAAATTTCCCTTGGGACTGAGATTATTCAAGTTAATGGTGTAAAGATTATGTTTCCTTGGAACCCTAAGTAGCACCATACTTTCATCTGGAAGCTTAAAGTACTTGGATAGCACAAGACAATCAGTATCTGTGAAGAAAACTCTATTCTTCTTGTCACAAATCTGAGAGATGGAGAACAAGTTAAATTGTTGTAGTTCCTTCACATAGTAGACATTTTTAAAATCCAGTATGGGAGTTCTGATTGTCCCTTTGCCAGTAATCCTACCTTCACCACCACTAAAAGTCACTTTTCCTCCTTGAAATTCTTGAA
>BQNB010072639.1:4947-32373 GCA_026074375.1 Tanacetum coccineum
TAGCTTACTAGACTAATCATATAATAAACTACGGGCTAAGACTATTACAACTTGGAAGTGACCGATACTTTTCTTGTTTCCAACACATATATATAATAAGGACGATGATAGCAAAAAATAATATAGCAAGACACTATCGGGGAGCAAGATATGCAATTCTTAGGTATGACAACTATAAAGCATGACACTTTCAAGGAATGTTGGAAACTATACATATGCAATCGTTGTTTAAAAACAACAACCTAAATGATGAAATCAAAAATAACGAGATGAGATAAATGTTGACGCTAAGGATGATTTTTTGAGAAGACATACTCGAAACGTGTTCTTAGAAGAAAAGTTTGTATGTCATTTAAAGGTAGACAAATGTCATGAATATCTTGATGAGACATTCCAAACTATATACCCAAAAGGATTTATATTATGACAAAATAAAAAAGGTGAAAAACGATATGCACCTATATGTGAATAAAATGATTCCATATAATGAGAAGGTGGGGAAGGATGATCGGGAATGAAGGGGGAAGGTGTTGACCGAAGACTGACAAATACGGTTTAGATTAATATGTCGTTTGCACCAACAAAGTCAAGCATGGTATGTTAAAACGAAGTGCATGTGATCCTAACGTGACAAGTGCATTATTCTAATTTTGAATTCATTGCTTTGTTGGGTGCTTTGTTGGGTGTTTTGTTGGGTGTATTGTTCCTTCTCAATGTTGAGGAACAAAAGTGGATGTATAAAACGAGGTGGTAGTTCTTTCTTGGTGGTGACATATAGGCTGTTAGTTCTTTCATGGTAAAAATGAAAGACACAACAATGTGGTGACTCAATATGAGTAGTAACACTTGAAGCTTGGATGTCTTCTTTGTGTTCTTCACTTGCTTGAAAGTGGAAAGAATGAAAGACACAACAATGTAGGATGTTCTTTCATGGTAGGTTTGTGTTTGAGATCATTTGATGGGTGAAGAGTTTCGTTGTGTAGTGATTGACTCATTACTCGCAAGGTTTGAGTGTAATGGTTGATGTGTTTCTTATACGGTTGGTTTGTGTAAGGGTTGAAGTTTCTAGCTACGAGGCTATTATTCAAAAGACTAATGTGATCTTTTATTGAGGAGGTATTGATGCTAAATAGTGATGTTAGGATACGAGACAAGAACCAATTGCATTTATGTAAATGAGGTGTACTTTTGTGTTGGAATAAGAAGTGAGTGTTCTTCTGAGTTGGTTTCTAGCGAATAGGAACCACAATAATGAGTTCTTGAGAGTGTTTGGTAAAAGATTAAATGTGAACAAACGCCCATCATAGCTCGAAGGTCGGATGCAAGACTCTCCTCGCCTTCTATTTCTATGTAATCCTGGAAAATCCCACCAGGGCCATCAAACGCCTAAGGAACACCAGTCTTAGACAAAAATGGAAGAGGAGTCAGAGCCTCAACATCCAAACCCCACTCCTGGGTCATCGATATGGGCATAAAACTATAGTCTTCACCACCAATGTTGGTACGCATACTCATCCCTACAAACAAAACACAGATATGCATTTAGTACATACACCAATGGCAAAACTCTTTTGTTTACACTAAACAAAACAAAACTAAGTCTTGTCATGCAAGACTGTCCAAATTCACCTTCGTAAGAAGCCCTCCTACTCAACATCCATGAAAAAATTCCTTAGGAACACTAAGAGTTTTTAGGGTTTGAGAGAGATGACCAAGGGAAAAGGAAGAGGAAATATTTTAAATCGTTAGGGAAACTGAAAGGCTTAGCATGCAACTGCCCTATTTACAAGTCCTATTTATAGTTGAAAAGATCGAGTTAATAGGCTACACTTGGCAAGGGCCCATTGGACCCAACTCATTCATTTATGCACGTGTACCTCACTGTGGAAGGACGCGAGTGCCGCTGATGTCAACACATACGTCAGCCCCAATCGTAGGGTCAAGTTAAATCACATAGGCTAATGAATGCCTGGATGAAGCCGCCAGCATAAAGGTAGCCGTAAAACATCAATTCCTAAGGATAGGGAATCATTCCATATCGGGAATTTTTTAGTCTTTCCCACGCAAAGCATTAACTTTGATATTTTCCCAATACAAGTCGAACACTTTAACCAAAAGATTCAACATCTGCTAGTCATCATTGCAAGGCACACATGACATAAGCCTCGAAATATAAGCCTGGGAGTATGAGAGTTACCTGTATTAGCCCAGGGTGTTATGAACAGGGTGGTCTCACTTATTGATCTGGCAGCACATCTCTTGTAAATGATCTAATTACTAGATGTTGGGGGGGGCGGGGTGATAGCGTATCATGTATTACAAGGCACAAGCAATTAATAGTAGCTGAATCAAGTGAGCACGATAGCCCTCGGATCAGCATTACCTAATGACAGCACTATTTAAAAAACCGAGGCACACTCTGGCTAGGTACCACACCTGGCCTAGTAACTTATCCCCTACGCACGAGTACTCATGTAAGGGACCTTTGTCTCTCTATTGTCACTAACAGTTAAGGATGTACCATCCGAAACCTGAGTAGTGTGGTGATCAACGAGCACTAAGTTGTATGAGCCAAGGAGAATGGTCACACATTTCCTCCTTGTCTACTCTCGGATGATCAACGCGTGGCCTCCCCACAGCTGTTGATCACTCCCTAAAAGGTTTATCTCTAAACCCTAATGCTTTCCTATAAATAGAAAGCATTTACAACTTTCGCAAGTAAGTTCATTCACTTGACATCAAACCGTTACTCATAGTAACTCCCACACATTAAAAAATATGGTTTGTTCACGTGTTACCCAGGCTTCATGATCACAATCATACCACTGGGTTCTTACCGTTCAACACGGGAAATCAAACAACACTACCATCTCAAATCCTTTCTTAAACACGTTTTACTACCATACGTAAACAGTCAATACTAGCTATAGCATACATCCTTCACAGATTTTCAACGAATAAACATAATATTGAACAATAGAAGATATTGAACATCTAGTTTTCCTGCGAAAGTCGCATGTTATAAATATTAGAAATATATCGTAAGTTTCCTTGAATGTGTTATTAAGAGTTTACATATATTTGCCAACGTCACGAAAGTTGTTCTATTCCTTGAAGCGGACTCAAGTAAGTTTATTAGAGAGACTGTGTGTGTCATAGATCTCAACCAGGGATACGGAATAGTAGGGGGTTTGTGCGGCAGAGTTACGGGCAACCACGGGGATTTTGGATTTTTTAGATGCGGTGTTAATTTTTGTAAAAAACATCGCGCTCCGTAGTATGGCGTGGCCGCAAAACCTCGTTGTAGCCAAGTATAGTTTTCAAACATATAATAAACTCAAGAAATTTATAAAAGAGTTTTATGATATGCAATGTGTGTTACTATTCTTAGTAAACGCCTATATTTAGTTTTGGTGCAGTGGTAATCGTGATCACAATCGTCTACTCAGCGTCGCGTCAGATTTTTAACGCCACCAATATATTGTTATATTGCCGATAGAAAAGAACTCTTCACAGTTCGCAAAACCATACTCTGAACATTAAAAGAGAAAGAAAGTATATCTCAAATTAAACCGAAATCACCACATACCCGCATCACAGCTTTTCAACAAGTCCCGTTGGTTTTCATCTGTTACACACTAAGCCTTAGTTTAATATTTTTTTGAACGGCGAGTTATTACAGTTATTAATTTAGTTATTCGATTCCACAATACTTACCCAGAAGGTAGTCCCTACCAGCCTCGAATAATAATTAGTGATTCGATTCCACAGTACATACCCAGAAGGTAGTCCCTGTCAGCCTCGAATCGACGCATCTATGGGGCAGAACCCCACAGATTCTCACCGAAGGAAGAGAGAAAAAATCACCACGGAGAGACATCGAAGCCAGAGAATCTCTCGCCATGTGATGGTAACAACCTCCCCTTAAGACACTTGAAGGCCAATGATGCTAATTACTAGTAGATGTTCTAGATTTTTGAAGGTTGATAATAACTTGTTTGTATTACTTTTGTGGTCATAAAGAATTCGTATGGCAAATTCTTATGTTCTTATATTATTAATTCTTAAAATGCATGTACAACTATGTATCCAGAGGGGGATAACAGCATACCCCTACCAATTAACGGGTTAACTAGAGTTTAATATATTGTTTTTAGACTATGAGGAACACCATATACCACAACACATTAATGGAAACGTTTCTGTTTTTCTTTTTTTTTCGCTTCTTTTTTTTAATCATGTTTACCTTTGGTTTTTTTAGACCATTTTTTTGATCTACCTTTGATTTTTGATCTCAAAAAAGTTTTTGTATAAAGAAAAACTGATCCCTGTTCATTTATCGGAATATCGCTCTACGCGTCATGTTCTGTTTGACGTCATACTGTTGGGTTGTTTTTGAATAAAATCTTTAAGTTTCCTCAAGACCGATGCGCTTGCTAAGCGTCCTCGTTCTTTTTTATTTTCTCGCAAAAAATTTTAAATAAATTTTTCCTCTTTTTTTCTCGGTATACCCTCTGCACTGTTAGATTGTGTCGGTTGTTTTTTTATGAATAAACTTTAGTTTCCTCAAACCTCGCGCTCCGCTCATCGTCCCGCACGTGCGCTATGTGGCAGGTCGACAATTTTTTTTTCCTTGTTTTTTTTTCACAAAATTTCTAAATAAAATTTTCCTTTTTTTTCCTCGGAATCACCTCTCTCGCATGCATTAATGGCTTTTGCTCATTTAGTGTCCATTTTAAATGCACCGGGTTTGACCGGGTGCATTTAAAACTTTAAGTTTCCTTTAAAACGCTCAGCGTCTCGCTAATTGTCCCGCATCGGCGCGTCGCGGTTACCAGTTTTTTTTTTTTGACCAGTTTCTTTTGTTTTTTTTTTTCTCAAAAAAAAATTTAAAATAAAAAACTTTCCTTTTTCTCGGAAGATACGCTCTCTCGCGCACGGTTTGAGGTCAATCGGTCTGTGTTTTTTTTATGTGAATAATAACTTTAAGTTTCCTCAAACCGCGTTGCCGCTTAATCGTTCCTACGATCCGCATTTTTTTTTGTCATCGAAAATATTTTTAAATCAAAATTTTTCATCTTTTTGTTGCTCTAGGAATACACTATTCTCTCGCATGTTGGGCACAAAGTCGGTCTGTTTTTTTTGAATAAACTTTAAGTTTTCCTCAAACCTCAGCCGCTCGCTAATCGGCTTTTTTTTAAATAAAACTTTAAGTTTTCTCAAACCTCACGCTCCGCTAATCGTCCCGTTCTTTTTTTTGTCAAAAAATTTTTAAAATAATTTTTTTTTTCTCGGAATACCCTCTCGCACTGTTTGAGTCATCGGTCTGTTTTTTATGAATAAAACTTTAAGTTTCCTCAAACTTCGCGCTCCGCTAATCGTCCCGCAGCGACGCGCGGGTATAGCCACTTGTATATCAAAACTGCAAAATGGTTCAATGGTTCAACAACCATGTCTTGAATAACTTTATTCTGTATTGAATGATGGTAGAATGTCAATATTCGTGTTTTAATAAAGACCTTACAAATATAAATATTTAAATATGTATTTCTACGAAAACAATATACGGAGTATTAAGGCGTGTAGTTTACTGTAGAGTATCAAATGCTTGTAAGGGGACTATCAATTTACTGAAATGAATTGAGATTAATGTATAGACTTTAAATTATTTAAATATCAATGGATTAATTTTAGCTACTCATTTTTTTTTATCAAAATAAAAAAAAAACCTACATTTCACCTCTTTTTCAAAAATATAATATCTTACAAATAGAGGTACAATCGAGTCAAGCCGAGCTTGAGCTTGACAGGACTTGAGCTTGGCTCAAAAAAATTGTAGGCTTGGGTTTGGCTTGATAGCTCGTCAAGCTTTAATCATCTAGGCTTGAGCTTGACTTGAGTAGGATTTAATCAAAGCTTGAACTCGGCTTGAAAAGCTTGAATGATACAAAATCAATATATTCGATAGCCAAAGTTATCAATAAACATATATATAAAGTATAACAAACAAAAACCATAACTAAAAACCAAATTAGATTCGGTTAACATTAATAAAATCAACAATAACATTCTCGTACCAAAGTCCGAATCAAACCTAAGCCAAAGTACTAATTAATGTTCACGCGTTTCATAAGGTTCACAGACCTTGAATAATAAAGCAACGTAATTTCACAGTTAAGTTGCAACAAGTTCACCACACCAATAATAAGAAAGCAAATTCTATTTCACAACTAAAATCAAACCTAGAATTACATCAGGTCCTTTATCGACTTTGGAGATAATACTACATCACAATTCATTCATTAAGTTTTTTGTAAACTATACAAAAGAGGAGTAGCATCAAGAATGGTTCAAATTTATATAAGGAAATACAACTCATCATCATGCATCTTCTTATAAGTGATGGTGTATTCTAATTGTAATATATTTATTGTTAGGCCAGTGAACCACAAAAATCTAGTATATATGGCACTCCAAGATAACGTTGTTGCATCCATTTTAAATAATCATGTATTTCTAAAAGGTTGAAACAATATAGATTAATTAGTTGACAATAAAGTCTATGTTAATTTATTGAAAAAAAAGCAAAATGTGGACAAGAAATAAGCTTGCATCTCTGTATCTTGCAACAGAGATGTTATCCCTATTTACTATCATTCATGTTATCTCCATTTACTTATATGAATTTATAATGAAAACATATCTAGACTAATACTTGAAAAAGTTTGATAAGAGCTCGAGTCGATCTATCAAAAGCTCGAGTTTGCCTTGTTATATGTTTCAAGCTAATTTTTAGGCTTGAGCTTGATAAAAGCTCAGCTCGATCGAGCCAAGCTCAAGCTCGAATTCGAGTTGCTTTTTTTGGAACGACGATTTTATTAGAAACAAAAACTAGCAAGGAGCTAGATTACAAAACAATAATATAGGATATAGGGTTTTTTTTTGTGACCATTCAGTGTCCATCCAGAACGAGAACTTATACCTCTATACTACACCAAAAAAAGACTAGATAAATGACATTATCAAAAAACAACGCGACTTCGAAGGTTTTCTCTATCTCGTCCAAAATAGTAGCTTGTATCGATGAGATCCAAACGTACCCACCAAATGGAATACCAAACTCCTACGAACATCTTTTTTGAGTTTGAATCCATACGAATTGAAAACAAGCCAAGACCTTCCATTCTGCCATATGAGTTCAAGTTGCGTGAATCCAAATTCCACCAGCACAAAAACCTTATTACAGCAATGTCCCGTAAAAAAAAAAAAAACAAAAAAAAAAAAGAAAAAAAAGAAAAAGACAGTAAATAAAAAAAAAAATAAAAGAAAAAAAAATGTAAAAATAAAAAAAAACATAAAAATACTTATATAAAAATAGAATTAGAAGAGAAGGAAGAAAGAGAGAAAGAAAAGAAAAAAGAAAAAAACAACAGCATACTCAGTCGGATCAATTTACGGCCCGACAAAAGTATAGATCACCCCCACGCCCCCCACCCCCACCTCCCCCCCCCCCACACCTCCCTCTTGGTTACCGTACGACTTACCTAGCCTTAACCCCCATAGGGACACTCCCACACTCCAGACCTGTACAATACCTCTACGCTAAATGGTGAACCTAGGTCGGATACAATCATCACTGTTCAGTCATAATCCAGGCACGCACGAAGATATTTATCGGACGACACTATAACCCATCTATTACTTCTCCAATATTTCGAAGGTCAATACGCCTCGCGTACTACTAACGAGCATAGGCCACCGCAAATATCAACCCCAACTCTCCGATTCCAATTCCAACCTGCTTACAGCTCGTAAAGTCACAGAACTGTTACATGAAGAACCAATTCTACCAAGCTGTCGAATTGATTTTGCTCAATACCCCCTCTAGGAATTCGACGGAAGGAGCAGACCAAACTCGTGTCGCCTATCTTGGAACTAACAGTAACATCGAGTTGCTTGATAAAAGCTTGACTTGATTGCAGCCTTACTTACAAACGGTAAATCGTCAACCGAAAAATATACACCATCACGACGAATATTTTTTTTATCTTTCAGTAGACGGACACTTCGATACTTTCGACGAACTTTTTTTTTGATTTTTTTAGTTACGTCTGAAAATATCACATGTGATTTGTATCACAAAGCACATGTGATTTTATAAAATCACATTTGATTTCATAAAATCACAATTGATTTCATAAAATCACATGTGAATTTAAAATAACAAATCACATGTGATCTTTTCAGAAGTAACTGAAAAAAATCAAAAAAAAAAGTTCGTCGAAAATATATAGAAGTGCCCTCTATAGAAAGATGATTTAATTCTCGTCGCGATGGTATAGTTCCTTTTGCGTAACGATTAGCAATTTGTAAGATATTTAAATTTAACAAAAAAGATGAACGCGAGTTTTTTTAATTTGATAAAAAAAATAGATGGCTAGAATTGGTCAATTGAGTCTTTAGTAAATATTGAGTCTAGATTGAACTTTCCTCTTACTAAAATCGTTTTGTGTTTTAATCAATGGTCACGTTTATACAATAGCAAGATATTTTTAAAAATTTACAAATATCACGTATGAACTTTGGAAAATACTAATATCGTATACGTACTCTCAAAATTCATGTCATTTAATTGACGTGGCACGACTAGTCGCCGGTTATATTATTTACGTGACATTATTAATGATTTTGGTTGGTGAGGTGAAGATTACTCTAAATGTATTATAACAACCCGCAATTTTCATCAATGTAAATATCCATATATTAAGTTAGATGCAATGTACTATCTATCTATTATAAATGAACCACATTTTTCAGGGAAATTTTTCGCTTTATTACATTACTTACATTACAAATATCTCAATATGCAACGCAACTTGCATAACTAAAGTTAACGAGCACACGCAACCTATCTATGCCAATCCTATCTACATATATGTCAAGCAAATGTCAAGTCAATATCTTAATATCCTTTTTACAAAGTACATTACTCATATAATGTACCATTTGTAACGTTATATCAAAACAGGCTTTAAACGTTAAACGTTTACCTTTAAACCCTAACTATATGTAATGTATACATATAAAAATCAACGTACAAGCAATCAAAGCATATGTACAAGTTATATAACATCTCATTTGAATATACTTTCCATCCAAAATAAGGTACAAGTCCTTTAAAGCATAATGTACAAATCATTAATGCACGATATCCAAAATAGCCGTTTTACCTCTGTTTTCCTAAAGAATTCCATACAATCTATTAAATACAAGTTACAAGCAATCAATGCATTTCATTTACAATTCATATTCATTCTCATTTCATAAAATTATACGAATTCAAAGTAAGAAACCCTAACCCGAGCTAATTTATAAATCATGACCCGTTTCTTTATTTTACCCACTTTAAACTCGAACCATTGATCAAATTATGTTATAAACTTATAATATAACCATTACATATTATTTCTATCTTTATTACATCCAACGTACATGAAAAATAAACTAGAAAACCCTAAACCCTAGTTCAAACCCTAAAAGCAACCCGCGACCCATTTACCTATTTTCACCCATTTTAAAACACAAACCACTAATCAAATATTATTTTAAACTATTAATACAAGTCTTACATTCCCTAATCTATCATTTCTAATTTACCTCCTTTCCATCTCTTGGTCATAAAATTGGCCACATGACCTCTCTTTTCCTCCATATATGCCACGGCCACATAAACACCCCTAGCACCTTCCACATTGCAATCCTACTTCTCTAGCCCTTCATACTCATACCATAGCCTCTCCTCATCATCTCCTAGCTGCTACACATGTCCAAGACTTGGCCATTAAGTTTCCTTGGTCCTTAAGGGTCATTCGCACCTATATAAAGGGTGTAAACCCTTCATTCTAACTCATCCCCCACATCTTCTTTCTATAACCCACAATAGCAGCAAATCTCTGCTCAAGAAGATCAATAGAAGTCTTAAGATCAGAAGTGAAGCAAAGAAACCAAGTCTTGAAGCCCCGGAGTTGTTATTCTAGGCGTACAAAGCTAAAAGTCCCCATTTCGACCCATTTTCGAAGCTATAAGCTCAAACCCAGGTTCTATAAACTCAAATTCTGCTTCTATACTCTTATAATGTCCTATTGTTCATAAATACACTCTTGTTAAAATTATAGAACTCAAAATCAACTCGTTATAAGGTTTTGATCCAAAACGAACCCACGAAACCCTAATTTCGTGTTTTTGTTAAATCTATAAGCTAAAATGGTAAACTGAAGTTATAAGCTATTCTAATAAGCTTAACTAATGATATTATAAACTTTTTATTAAGTCTTGAAAGGATTTGATTTAAAAACCTACGCGTTTTCCTTTTAAAACCCTAAATCGACCCGTTTTGATCTCTAGCTTAACGAATCGTTATTATAAACTTTCGTTACGTTAAAACATCTTATTTTAGCTTATATTAATAAGCTATCACCTGCAAATATCATTTGGAATCTTAAAATAAGCTTGCATGGCGTTTTGGACTTGTTTTGCAAAAGTATTCCATGCAAGGGGTATATATCGTAACTTTCTGAAACTTATAACTAAAAGGGCTGAAAATGTCATTTTATCAAAGTTATAACTATAGGGGTCTATTATGTCACTTTCCAAAATACAAGGTTTACTTTGTACATCTTTTAAACTAGAAGGACCAAACTTGTAAAAGTGAAAACTCCAAGGGTATATTTTGCCATTTTTCATTCTTAAGGGTCTAAAATGTAACATTTTGAAAAAGTGTAGAAATGTGTTCAAAACCTTATAAGACATAACTTTAATTAACGCTTGACGTGCTTATCATTTCCAGTTATTGAACAAAACGCTTAAAACCGATTATGTTATAACTATTATATAATTCATCATCAATGTGCTTTTAAAAATCCTGTCCCGAATCTATATCGTATCACAATACTAGGGAGCTTCATATTAAGGGGTTTCATCTTGGTATTACGTTCTGACTGAGTTGTTGGGTTTACGATTTAAAGTGCCCTAGCTCCTCAAATGTTTACTGAATGACTTCTGAAATATGATGGCCCGAACGGTGATACAATAATTCCAAAATCTCCAATCAAACTCATAACAATATTAAACTCTTAGAACCAAAGTTCTAGAGTACAATCTTCCTAAGACTTGACATATTTACTCAGGTTGCGTGACGTGGCTGTTTACTATCATCTTGCTATATCAACCTTCCCTGTTAAGATTGTGATAAAGTCGTCAGCTTTCATTTTGGAATATTTATTACAACCACCTATCAGGTGAAGTTCATAACCTCGCCTTTACTTATTTACATGTTTTATAAACCCGCGAGGGGGATACATGCTTGTTACAAACTCTTTTACATACTCGTTTATCTTATAATAATGTGATTACTTTTCAAAGACTTAATGAGTTCATAACCTCACATTTTAATCTTTGAAATACTTTATGAACCTGTAATACCTGCTATAAACTATGAATACAAGTGTTTTCTAAACTATATGTTATCCTGATATATTATTGCCTAAGTACATGGAAATATCTCAATTATTTAACTTAAACCTATTAATATCACTCAACCTTTGTGTTGACTTTTTAGCATGTTTTATCTCGGGTAATTAAGTAAGTTATGGCACGGAGTGGCGAGGACTTAAAGATGGCAAAACTATTATCATTCAAACTTTATGTTTTAGATTTTGGGACCTTTCGTTTGTAAAACCTCTGATGAAATAATGAATGATAACTTAATTTTCAAAAACGACTCTTTTTGATTCGTTTTCTCTTTTTATGACTATTGTACCTTTAAGTAATACCCCAGATTAACTTCCATTGCTATATGTAAAAAATGGGGGTGTTAGAGATTTGGTATCAAGAGCCACGTTATAGAGAACAAGGTTGAAACCTTAACTCTAACTACTTTTCTTTTTTCATCCAAGAAAGTCCTCCGTGTCGCTATATCTTCCGAAATGGTATGTAAAGATACATAACTATTATATTACTAAATAAATAACTTATGTTATTTACCATTGGGTTGTTAAACAGAATGATGTCTTCTCCTGACCATCCTACTTCCAATATGGAGGATGCCTTTTCCTTAAACTTCCCAAACTATCTTCCTCTGGCTTCTTCGGATTATATCCCGCATCACCAGGGGGGGGGGAAGGGGGGGGGGAAAAACTTACTCCTAGCTCTTCTAACTCATTTATAAGTAGACCCCTAGCCTTCACCAACCTCTTTCATTATTTTTATGATGATCCCTACATGTGAAAGCTATGGCAAGCCTCTTTACATCTCACTGAAAAAAATCTCTACTATCCCGCCTCCAACTATCATACCTCCATCTTCAATACCTAATCCTCAAGAATTTTTGTCACCCAAGAAACAAGGCTGATCATCTTATTCTACCTCTTCCCTACCTTAAGCCTTTGAGATAGGTGAAACTCACGAAAGACAAGTATAGAGCTTCATGAGGAACAAATCGAAGAAATTATGAATTACTTAGGAAAACTCTCTCTTGATTCCGTATTGGCATATAGAAGAATAAAGTCAAAGGTCTCGTGAAAAGTACGAGTAATCCTCCAACAAGATTTTGATATTTGAAGCGAAACTCAACAAGCTCGCTCCCAAAATTACCAAAACTCCTAGAGGAAAACAAATGGGAAGTAACCATAGATTTCTCTAGCCGCTTCAGGATCACTAAACTAGGAAGACAGTTAACAAAGACATGCATAATTCCCGTGCACCAAGCGAATATAGAAAATCCTAAGACAGCCATCAACGAACTCAAGAACCGTATGGAATAATCATCCAACTACTAGCTTAGATTCCATTATTAGCTTTTAACCTAGCCACGGGATGTGTGGTATAAATAAAAACACTTGTCAAATCTTGACTATGTATAGTACTAATGCAAGTTGTTCTTAATACAAAGACAACCCCGTTATATACTTTGTTGTTTCACCAATCTATTCATTTCATCTCATCATCATTCATCCTTCATCATATGCATCATTATTCACCATAATCATATCGCAACCTCTAGAAAATAATGCTAACAAATACTTGACTTTGTTAGTATTTATGGTTTCAATATTGTTATTGCTAAAATGCTTAAAGTTAAAAAATAATCTAAAATATTTCATTTTAAGCATTTTATCTTAAGCATAACATTGTAAAACTTGTATTCTTATTACATGTTGTCTTTTATTGAGAGAATGCCTCCCAAAAAGACGTCAACATCTGAAGCACCGGCCATGACTCAAGCTGCCATTAGAAAACTAGTTGCTGACAGTGTCACTGCATCTCTGGAAGCACAAGCTGCCACAATGGCAAGTGCTAGTAATACCAATAGGAACACTGGTCCTACCGGAACTCCTTTATTAAAAATGGGAAACTATAAAGAGTTCATTAGCTATAAACCTTTATACTTTAATGGTACAGAAGGAGCAGTTGGCCTTATCCGCTGGTTTGAACAAACCAAATCAGTATTCTCTCATAGCAGATGTGCTAAAGAAAACAAAGTAACATTTGCTAAACCAGTAACTCTAACTGGAGGGACGATTGCCTTGTCCTGGTGGAATGCATATGCCCAGCCTATGGGAGTAGAGCAAGCCAATCAAATCACCTGAACTGAGTTAAAAAGGCTTCTAACGAACAAGTATTGTCCCCGGACTGAAATTAGAAAAATAGAAGAAGAACTTTACAATCTGACTGTAAAGGGAAATGATCTTAAACCTTATGTTAGAAGATTCCAAGAATTAACAATCCTATGCCCGAACATGGTGCCAAACACTGAGAAACTCTTGGAAGCTTTCATCGGGGGACTACCTCGAAGCATTGAAGGAAATGTTACTGCCTCTAAACCTTAAATTTTGGAGGAAGCCATTAACATAGCCCAAAGGTTAATGAATCAAGTAGCCAAGCATATTCCAGTGCAAGTATCAAGTGACAACAAACGAAAGTTTGACGACAGAAGAACTTTCAACAACAACAACAACTTCCGCAACAACAACAACTATCGTAACACCAACATCAACAATCGCTTTTTTAAAAAAATATTTTTTTTTTTTTTTCTTTTTGTTTTTTTTTTCTACAACAATCACCAACTACAACAAAACTGAAGGCAAGAAGTTGTTAGAGCTTATGCTGTACTCCATCTAGAAACAATAGGTATGCCGGAGACCTCCCATTATGCAATAGATGCAATCTTCATCACACCGGACCTTGTACGGGTAAATGTAATATTTGCAACAAGGTAGGCCATTTAACCAAGAACTGCCAAAACAAGAAGCCAGCCGCTGGAAGTAATCAACTAACAGTGACAATTATATGTCATGCTTGTGGAGAAAAAGGGCATTATATAAATCAGTGCCAAAAGACCAACATCAATGCCTAGGGAAGAGCCTACATGTTAAAAGATAAAAATGCTCATCAAGACCAGAACATGGTTACGCATACGTTTCTTCTAAATCAGCATTTAACAAAAGTATTGTTTTTCACTCTGGATGTTGAATAGAAGCTATATATCCAAATTCTTGCCTCTATGCTAAATATTCTATCTAGTTACAATAGAAACCATTTATGATATCGAAAATGGTTGATGGATAACTTTAGAAGCACAAAACACCATTATAAAGGCTGCACTTTAACTTGTTAAAACCAACCTTTCAAAATCGATCTCATGCCAATGAAACTCAGTAGTTTCGACGTTGTCATCAGTATGGACTAGTTGTCCAAGTATCATGTCAAAATTCTCTATGACAAGAAAGTCGTTCACATTCCTATCAACGGTGAAACTCTTATCATTCGAGGTGATCGAAGTAAAACTCGACGAAATCACATATCCTGTATAAAAACCAAAAGGTGTATATCCTGAGGTTGTCAGCTTTTCATGATCCAAGTAATGGAAAAGAAATCACACTAGAAGATATCCTCGTAATCAAAGAATTTCCAAATGTTTTTCCTAAAAATCTACCTGGTCTTCCTCCCGTTTGCCAAATAGAGTTCCAAATCGACTTAATTCCCGGAGCAGCGCCTGTAGCCCAAACACCTTATAGATTGGCTCCTTCAGAAATGTGGGAACTATCTAACCAGCTTCAAGAACTAGCTGACCGAGGTTTTATCCGACCAAGTACATCGCCTTGGGGAGCTCCTATCTTATTTGTTAAAAAGAAAGATGGATCTTTTAGAATGTGTATCGATTATTGGGAGTTAAATAAATTTACTGTAAAGAATCATTACCCATTACCCAGGATCGATATCTCTTAATTTATCAACTTTAAGGACTTTAAGCGTTTACTCAAAAAATCGACTAAAGACAGGCTATCACAACAGAGAGATAAGAGACGCAGATATACCTAAGACTGCTTTCAGCAATAAGAAACGAAACTATGAATTTCAAGCAATGCCAATTGGTTTAACAAACGCACCTGCAGTGTTTATAGATCTCATGAACCGTGTGTGGTAAACCCAAATTTGGATAAATATCATAGTATTATCGAGGTATTCTTATCTACTTCAAAAAGTAAAAAAATCACCAAAGAAGAAAACGTAAATAATTTGAGAAAACACTTGGAATTACTCCGAACAGAGAAATTGTTTGCCAGTTTTCTCTAAATGTGAGTTTCTGGGATTCGTATCGTGTAATTTATCCTATAGACATCTATTAATATCAAGGACTCATGGTTGTTCCTGCCAAGATTACAGCCTGTTAATGAACTGGACATCTCCCACTACACCCACAGAAGTGCGTCAATTCATAGGACTTGCCAGCTATTACCGAAGATTTATCGAAGGTTTTTCAAAAATTGCAAAGCCTTTGACTAAATAAACTCAGAAAAAGGTATTTGTTTCAATTATTACCATTATGATGACTTGCATTCAACTCTTCTCCATAATAATGTTGTTCTCCATGATAATGTTGTTTTCTATAATAATACTGTTTTCCATAATAATTATGCTCGTGTAAATGTTACACTATAATTTGTATTCTAACTATTTACCATAAACCTATGAATTTCACTCAACCTTTGTGTTGATCCTTTTTAGCATGTTTATCTTACCTAATTGAGCAACTTATGGCATGGAGTGGCATGGACTTAAAGATGGCTAAAACTTGTTATCATTCACATTTTATGTTTCTAGATTTTGGGACCTGCCTTTGCAAAACTCTGATTTTAAATGAATGATAATGTATCTTTTAAAAATGTCTCTTTTGAGTCGTTTTATATGATTTTGTCTGTGATTCATGAAGTAATACCCTAGATTAGCTTCTGCTGCTATATTATCAAAATGGGGTGTTACAGATTGGTATCAGAGCTCACGATTATAGAGAACAAGGGTAAAACCTTAGCTATAACTACTTTTATTTTGCCATCAATGTCCTCCGTGCCACTACATTCCCTGAATTGTAAAGATGCTACTACTTTTTCCGAATAGTATGTAAAAATACATAACTACTATACTATTATATAAATAACTTATGTTATTTACACTGAGTTGTTATACAGAATTATGTCTACTCCCGAATATATTTATCCTATTATTATCCTATCTAATTCTGATGTTGAGGATACTTTTTCCTCTACACATTCTCCTGACTATATCCTGGATTTATCAGACTATTCTCTGACTTCACCAGGAAACACCTCTCCTAACTTTTCAGATGATTTAACTAAAGATTTTTATCCTCACTATCTATCTCACTTTTTCATGATGATCTGTATATGAAGATCATACAAGCATATGATACCATTCCACCACCTCAAGTTATTATTGCTTTACCAGCTATTGTACCTCCACCGAAGTTTGATTCCCAAGATTTCTTTCCTCCTGAGAAGATTTCACCACCTAAAGATGCTGAGACACCTGTTGAATCACCCATTCCAATATCTCTATCTTCATTAGTAAGATCTTCATCACCGGTTAGGTCAACTACATCACCACCCGACTATCCCTTTAATGAATCCTTAAATTTTATAAACTAGTTTCCTGGAAAACCAAATTAGAGTGTAATTAGAGTAGCATAGCAGAAGCATAGTGGGCCCATAACCCTCAGGTCCCAGGATATCCTTCATGATTATGTCCAGGTTCATCATCAAAAGTCTTCTAAACAAGATCTAAGAACTCAAGGGAAAACCACCATATTAGATCTGTGTCGTTTACAGTTTTCTAGAATCCAACCACTAGATGTATGAATAATGAAACTTGTCAAAATTTGCTATGTAAATTATATAGACAAGTTATTTATACAGTGGTGATTCCATTATACCTCGTTGTTTCATAATACCAATTTTGTATTTGTCTACCATATATCCTGTAATATGATGACTCATATCTTTATCCGAGATTACTATAATTCTTTTATTATCCGATTTTCTCAAACCTTTGTACCTAGAAACACTAAAGCCTCTTATTAAATCACTCATTCCATGATCTCTGTATTCTAAAATTTTCTGTTATATCCTGCAACGTAATATCAAGGAAACACACAAAAATCTATACAATGTCAAATGATTTCAATACCACTAGGTATGAAAATTTTGACAAAGACTTGTGATAGCATTCTTATTCGATGTTGACTTTTAAAGGTTAATGGATAACAATTCTTTACGATCAGAGTGGCGCAGCGGAAGTGTAGTAGGCCCATAACCCACAGGTTCCATAAATCGAAGTATTCCATCCACCTAGGTTCTGACAAGATATATCAGGATCTGGATAAATTCTATTGGCTGTCATCAAGATGTGTGGTCTTGGAAATAAGTAGACGTGTGAAAGGAGACAATTATAATTATGGTGCGCAACATAATTATAAATGCATCACATACATGGACTTGTGACCTTGATCAGCCTAACATAAAGATCAAATTCATGCCCAGTACCTACATCTATTCCCAAACAATACCACTACAACTTTCAACTAAATCTCAGGATGAGATTTCTTTAAGGGGTGGAGACTATAACAATCGGAAATTTTCATCAATGTAATTTCCACATCTATTGCATAACTAAAGTTAACAAGCTCACGCAACCTATCTATGGCAATCCTATCTACATATATGTCAAGCAAACATCATAATATGTCAAGTCAATATCTTAATATCATTTTTACAAAGTACGTTACTCATATAATGTACCATTTGCAACGTTATATCAAGACAGGCTTTAAACCGTTATCGTATACCTCTAAACCCTAATTCCATGAAAGGTTAATATCTAAAGTGAATGCACAAGCTACTAAAGCATATGTACAAGTAATATAACATCTCATTTGAATATACTTTCCCTCCAAAATAAGGTACAAGTCCTTTAAAGCTTAATGTACAAGTCATTAATGCACGATATCCAAAATAGCCGTTTTACCTCCGTTTTCCTAAGAAACTTGTACAATCCATCAAGTACAAGTTACAAGCAAGTCATGCACTTCATTTACATTCTATATTCATTCTCAATTCATGAAATTACAAGAAATCCAAGTTAGAAACCCTAAACCGAGCTAGTTTCTAAACCGAGACCCGTTTATTGATTTTTATCCATTTTAAACCTCAACCACTACCCAAATAAGTTGTAATAACATAAATTACAACATTATAAAATCACATTCCATCATTACATCATCATTTCAATAACAATATACAAGAATTAAACCTAGAAAACCCTAAACAAACCCTAATTTCAAACCATGACCCGTTTACTCATTTTTACCCATTTTAAACACAAACCACTAATCAAATCTTGTTGTAAACCCTTAATATAAGTCTTGTAATCCTTAACCTATCATTATTAATCCAATGTACTCGAAAAACAAGCAAGAAAACCCTATACGTGCCCTAATTTGGACATTCGACCCGTTTACTCATTTTCACCCATTTTAAACCCGAACCACCTATCAATTCTTGTTAATAATCCTTAATACAAGTCTTGTGAACATATATCTATCATTATATCATAAGAGTATACAAAATGCAAGCTTAAAAACTCAATTCAAGCCCTAACCAACCCGCGACCATATTCTTTGCATTTTGACCCATTTTGAAAGTTACTCTTGCACTCAAGCACAGTGACCATGCCACTTCTCTTCTAAGCAGCTTACAAAGCTACTTGATGCATTCCTTGGCTAGAAAAACAACCACATCACCTCCCTTGGTCCCTAAGTATGCCGCAGCTACAAACCACCACAAACACCCTCTACATCAACCTACCTACCACCATAGCTTCACCGCATCATCCCTATAGACTTCACAACTCAGCTAGAACAGAAATATGACACCACATCCCCTCTCCTTGGCCTCCAAGGCTTGTTCAATTATAAATAGGGACGCACAACCCTCATTCTAACTCATCCCTCACTTCTTCCTCTATAACCCATCATAGGAACATATCTCTGCTCAAATAAGTCTATAATAAGTCCCAAGAACAATAATCAAGAGAAGGATTGAAGCCTTGAAGCCCCAAAGAAGAAAAACCTAGGCGTACAAAGCGTTTCTACCCATTTCGACCTGTTTTCCTCCATTGTTGATCTTTAAAGCTCAAACCCAGGTTCTATGATCTTCATACCTGCTCCTACACTCTTATAATATTCATATGATCCTAAATGTACTCTTGTTAAAGTTTTAAAACTCAAAAACCATGTGTTTTCTCTTTTTGATCCAAACCGTGCACCCGAAACCCTAATTTTGTGTTTTTCTTAAATCAATTCATTATAATGGTTAAATGTTGTTAAAATCTATTCTATTAAGTTAAACTAATGTTATTATAACCACTTTATTAAGTCTTGAAGGAATTTTAATTAAAAACCTACGCGTTTTCGTTATTTAACCCTAAAATGACCCGTTTTGATTTTCTGCTTAATGAATCGTTATTTCAAACTTTTGTTACATTAAAACTTCTCATTTTAGCTTATACTAACAATCTATAACCTGCAAATATCATTTGAAGTCCTAAAATATCATTATTATGGATTTTGGACTAAGAACGATACGTTTTTCATGCATAGGGGTATATATCGTAACTTTTTGAAAACTTATAAATACAAGGACTATTTTTGCCATATTTCTAAAGTTATAACTATAGGGGTCTATTATGTCACTTTCCAAAGTACAAGGTTTACTTTGTACATCTTTTAAACTAGAAGGACCAAACTCGTAAAAGTGGAAACTCTAAGGGTATATTTTGCCATTCTTCATTCTTAAAGGTCTAAAATGTAACATTTTGAAAAAGTATACAAATGTGTTAAAAACCTTATAAGACATAACTTTAATTAACGCTTGACGTGCTTATCATTTCTAGTTATTGAGCAAAACGCTTAAAACCGATTATGTTATAACTATTATATAATTCATCATCGATGTGCTTTTAAAAATCCTGTCCCGAATCTATATCGTACCACAATACTAGGGAGCTTCATATTAAGGGGTTTCATCTTGGTATTACGTTCTGACTGAGTTGTTGGGTTTACGATTTAAAGTGCCCTAGCTCCTCAAACGTTTACTGAATGACCTCTGAATTATGATGGCCCGAACGGTGATACAATAATTCCAAACTATCCAATCAAACTCATAACAATATTAAACTATTAAAACCAAAGTTCTAGAGTACACTCTTCCTAAGACTTGACATATTTACTCAGGTTGCGTAACGTGGCTGTTTACTATCATCTTGCTATATGAACCTTCCCTGTAAAGATTGTGATAAAGTCGTCAGCTTTCATTTTAGAATATTTATTACCACCACCTATCAGGTGAAGTTCATAACCTTGCCTTTACTTATTTACAATTTTTAAAAACCCGCGAGGGGGATACATGCGTGTTACAAACTCTTTTACATACTCATTTATCTTATAACAATGTGATTACTTTTCAGAGACTTAGTGAAGTTCATAACCTCGCCTTTACTTATTTACATGTTTTATAAACCCGCGAGGAGGATACATGCTATAAAATGACTTATTGGATTTTTAAACATTACATGACTATAACTGTTTTCAAAAAAACCCATAAGGGAGATACATGCTATAAATCATGAATGCAAGTGTTTCCTAAACCATATGCTATTCTAATATATTATTGCCTAAGTACATGGAAGTATCTCTTAGGATAGTGACTCCCATTATGTCTTTGGGTAATGACTCCCAAGATCTTTTCGGGTAGTATCTCCCAATATTTCTTTGGGTAGTATCTCCCTATATCTTTTCGGGTAGTATCTCCCAATATTTTCTTTGGGTAGTATCTCCCAATATTTTTTCAGGTAGTATCTCCCAATACCTCTTTATAGTAGCTCCTAGCATCTCTTTGGATAAGTGACACCTAGAATGTCTCGGGTAGAGACCCCCAGTTCTATTAAGTTTATATATGTGATTCATAAACTGAGGGCAATAATAATGTTTTTCTATAATGATTGTACTCATTGCAATTATCAATTATGATGTTCACACTATTTATCTTAAACCTATGAATTTCACTCAACCTTTGTGTTGACCCTTTTTATGCATGTTTATCTCAGGTAATTGAGCGTCCCCTTTGTTATTGCCATGTTGTCTGTATATAAGGTAATTGAGCAACTTATGGCATGGAGTGGCATGGACTTGAGGATGGCCTTGAATGTAATCATTATCTTTTGAGTTTCTAGATTTTGGGACTGCCTTTGTAAAACTTGATTTTAAAGAATGAAACAATCTTTTAAAACGTTCTTTTGAGTCGTTTTTTATAATTTGTTATGATTCATGCTTGTATTACCCAGATTTGTTCCGTACTATATGTAAAATATGGTGGTGTTATAAACCTCTCCAAACTATGTTATTGCACTTTTACAATGATTAACAGGATTTATTAGTTGGGTTTGAAGTTTACATTAATTATTCAAGTTTGTTCTTTGAGTGCAAAGCTAATGTCATGGCATGACTCAAACATTATAGTTATCAGTTCTAGTCAACTTTAGGTTAATTAGTGGAGTGCTCCTAGCATCAGTATGGTGAAGATAAAGTTCATCCCCAAAAATTAGTTTGCTAGCGGCACTAGCATCGGAAGTAGACCCACTTGGTGGATCGTTATCATTTTCTGGCATATTTTAACTAAAAACAATATTTTGCCCTTTTGTTTTAAATTATGACTCGTATTAAAATAAAAAAACCAACTAAAAATGGATCCTGATTTTACCAAGATCAGGTGAGTGGAAGGATCTTACAGTGAAAAAATGAGCAGCGGAATGTAGAATAATGCCTTACAATTGAGGCAATCAAGCATGGACAAAAACCCTCAAAAAATAAGGTTCATACACAACCTTATTTTTTCAGATCCCGGCAATTAACCACACCAAATAACTTATACTCGTATTCCCAAACCTTTGATTACTTAGGAACACCTCGAACAAAGAAACCCTCACTCAATTGATCAAGAATTTCCTAAACATGATAGTAATCAAAGTGTTATCGCTCTAGTACCATGTGAAAAATGATGGAATAATGATATATTTTCTGGAACTAATTGAATCCGGAAGATGAACAACACAATGAAACAATATAACTCGTAATTGAATGATTAAACCAATAGTCGAATGATTACAATACACAAAAGATTGAATATCTAATAAACAATCTTTCAATATGAGAAATATTACACAATAGTGCTTTTTCGTTTATAATGAAAAGAAACAAGAGAGAGTGTTTGTATTGTTGTCGTGTGTTGTTCTATTCTTCTACAACCCGTATAGGGGTGTATACACAAGTCTGCTATGATATCTTCAACATTAGCCCTACATCTTTCCTTGAGTTGCATTATAGCCCCTCCCATGAATCTTCTCATTTATTAGCCAATCCTTACAATTATGCATCATACCATAAGACAAATATATATAAAAGGAAGTTAAAGTTAAAACTTAATATGAAGGATAAATATTCTCAATAATGTTAAAGGCTATCAAAAACATACCCGATTAATAGTTAATTGGTTTCATTTATAAACAAGGCATCGTTATAAAAACCAGATATATAAGAAAATTTCAGTAACTCAAAGTCAGTCATGATCGAACCACCAATTATAATGGAGCATTTCAAAGTCAATCATGATCGAAGTGCACGAAACTCTTGGGCTTGCTGCATGCTAGCTCGCGTGTGGGAGTCAATTGATGCGGACATGAATTGCGAAAACATAATTTGATGAAAAAAGGGCGAAATTACTTCACACAAAGCTTTTTTTGTCCGTGGTACAAATGGTTCAGTCAGCTTTTTACAATTTATAGTTTTTAGAGTTATTTTGATGTTTTCACTCTTTTTAGGAGACTTTGGTAAAAAGTTATCATAATGTTTTGAATCTTTGTATTATTAATAAACTTGTGTTTTGTGGGATTTTTATATTCTTGTGACATCCCCATTTACCGCCCTTGAATTAGTGTTCATCAAATAGCTTCCCAAATGCGTCATTAGTAAACAAAAAACACTATAAGGATCAGCAAATCGATAATTCTTTGCTTAGTGGAAAGTGACGATGATTTCAAATAAAAATTGAAGTTAGATGGTTAGAATATTACGTGTTCTATATTCCTATATGTAAGGAATAATTTTTACCGTAATATTAAGTTATCCCTTAAACTTTTGCACAAAAGCATCTCTGAATTTAGCTTCGCTTAAAACTTAAGATGCCATGTAGACCTGAAACTTATACATGCAATGAATAGTCAACTTAACTACTTAAGAGTGATACGTCAGCCATAGAACATGATGACGTATATTACGTAGAGCAGGCCCAAAGGCCTGGACTACATAGCCTGCTCTACATAAACCTAACATGTAAAACGGGCTTCTGGGCCTGGTTTACATAAATCACATATGGGCCCAAGCCCAATAAGATAACCAACACGATGGACCAAAGTAAGCCCAAGCCAAACTGGCAATGGTCCGGAAGTGACAAGACGAATAAGGGGTTTTCGAAGGATACTTCTGCAGGACAAGCGGAAGTCTGCTAGTTAAACCCATATCCGCAAGACACGATTACAAGCGGATCCTTGTCTGACAAGGGTCCCACTTCGGCCCAACAAACCCAAGCGAAATAATAGAAAAACCTAGTATTTGGCTCACCTATAAAAGGGGATACTCTCACACCCCACAAGGTATAATTCTCTAATCATATTTTCCACACACACACTCTCTGACATTCTCTGACAAATATGTGTACTTACTCTCACGCCGGAGTCTAATCGTGGGGTCCGCCCTCACGATAAGACTAACGGTTTACCTTTGATTGTGCAGGAATTCATCTTTTCACTTGATTTAGTACAAGGCCTCATCCATTGGGTCAGCCCAATAACCATCCAGACCCATCTTATCAACCCGTAATATATTTTGTACTAACAAGTTGGCGCCATTCGTGGGACTAGGATACAACTGCGTTCTACAAAAATACTCACCATGAGCAATCTCGAACAACCTGCCCCTAGCCAGCCCACGTCCGCCGTGCGGAATACGGCCGGGAGGGGAAATCCAAACCAACAAGCTTCTCAGCCTAGAAGATCTGGGTTGAGATCAAGTACTCCAAAATAAATACTTTGAATATTTTTCTACTATTTTTCATTTTTAACAACATTTCAATTGTAAAAAAAATGTTACAAAATATAGATCATGAATGCAAAAGTTGCTTTGTTTTTAGTGGGATTGCAGATATATTCCTATTGCATTATACTTTTATTTCTATTACATTATAGTTTCACTCCTAGTGCATTATTGTTTATTTTCTACTACATTATAGTTTTTGTTCTTAGTGAATTATACTTTTAATTCTAGTTCATTATATCATTAGTCCTAGTACATTATAGTTTATAATTAGTATTAGAGATGATTTTTAAACGTAATGTGTATAAATAATACCAGTGTATTATAGTATGAATCCTAATGCATTATAATCCTTGAATATTTTAGTTTAACTTGGTGTGTTAAAGTTTTTTTTTCTTAGTGCATTATAATAATAATCCTATTGCATCTTAACATTTTGTTCAATATATAACTTAATACTATGGGTTTAATTTTAGGGTTTAGGGTTTAGGGTTTAGGGTTTAGGGTTTAGGGTTTAGGGTTTAGGGTTTAGGGTTTAGGGTTTAGGGTTTAGGGTTGAGGGTTTAGGGTTTAGGGTTTAGGGTTTAGGGTTTAGGGTTTAGGGTTTAGGGTTTAGGGTTTAGGGTTTAGGGTTTAGGGTTTAGGGTTTAGGGTTTAGGGTTTAGGGTTTAGGGTTTAGGGTTTAGGGTTTAGGGTTTAGGGTTTAGGGTTTAGGGTTGAGGGTTTAGGGTTTAGGGTTTAGGGTTTAGGGTTTAGGGTTTAGGGTTTAGGGTTTAGGGTTTAGGTTTTAGGGTTTAGGGTTTAGGGTTTAGGGTTTAGGGTTTAGGGTTTAGGGTTTAGGGTTTAGGGTTTAGGGTTTAGGGTTTAGGGTTTAGGGTTTAGGGTTTAGGGTTTAGGGTTTAGGGTTTAGAATTAGTATTAGAGATGACTTTTAAACGTAGTGTGTATAAATAATACTAGTGCATTATAGTATTAATCCTAATGCATTATAATCCTTGTATATTATAGTTCAACTTGGTGTGTAAAAGTTTTTTTTCTTCATTTTTCTTTGTTCAATATATAACTTAATACTATAGGTTTAATCCTAGTGCATTAAAGTTTATGTTCTACTACATTTATAGTTTAAATTCTAGTGCATCCTAGTGCATTATAATTTATGTTCTACTACATTATAGCATTAATTATGGTACATTATAACCCTTGTTCATAATATTTTAAATTGGTGAGTAAAAGATTTTTTTTTCATTTTTCCTAGTGCATTATACTTATAATCCTACTGCATCTTCACATTTGTTCAATGTATAACTTAATATCATAGGTTTAATCCTAGCCATTATCGATTATGTTCTACTACATTATAGTATTAGGTGACTGCATTATAGCTTTAATCGTAGTGCATTATATCATTAATCCTACTGAATTAAAGTGCATTGTTTAGCACAACACTTAATGTGGTTTAAACTTCAAAATAAAAAAAACTTTACATCATAGGGTTTAGGGTTTAGGGTTTAGGGTGTAGGGTGTAGGGTGTAGGGTTTAGGGTTTAGGGTTTAGGGTTTAGGGTTTAGGGTTTAGGGTTTAGGGTTTAGGGTTTATGGTTTAGGGTTTAGGGTTTATAATTAGTATTAGGGATGACTTTTAAACGTAGTTTGTATAAATAATACTAGTGCATTATAGTATTAATCCTAATTCATTATAATCCTTGTATATTATAGTTTAACTTGGTGTGTAAAAGTTTTTTTTTCATTTTTCTTAGTGCATTATAGTAATAATCCTATTGCATCTTAACATTTTGTTTAATATATAACTTAATACTATAGGTTTGATCCTAGTGCATTAAAGTTTATGTTCTACTACATTTATATGTTAAATTCTAGTGCATCCTAGTGCATTAAATAATATTATGTCTACTCCAATTATAACAAATAATCATAGATAGTACAATATAATCCTTGTTCAAAATAATTTTTGAGTTAATTTGCTAAAAATGGTCCCTGTGGTCGTCCCGTAATTAAAGCGAAAATGGTCCCAACTCAAACTTTACTTTTTTGTAACGAAAATGGCCCTCGTGGTTGTGTAACATAACTAGTTTGGTCACTGCGGGAAGAGGATTCATAACGGTTTTGGTCCCTATGACCCATAACGGATTTAGTCAGGGACCAAACCCGTTATGTTTCACAACCATGGGGACCATTTTTGTTAAATCCGGATGACCACAGGGACCATTTTCGTTACAAAAAAGTTGGAGGGACAATTTTCGTTACAAAAAAGTTTGAGGTACCATTTTCGTTAAATCCGAACGACCACAGGGACCATTTATGCAATTAACTCTAATATTTTAAATTGGTGAGTAAAAGGTTTTTTTTCATTTTTTCTAGTGCATTATACTTATAATCCTACTGCATCTTCACATTTGTTCAATGTATAACTTAATATCATAGGTTTAATCCTAGCACATTATAAATTATGTTATACTACATTATAGTTTTAGGTGTACTGCATTATAGCTTTAATCGTAGTGCATTATATCATTAATCCAACTGCATTACAGTGCATTGTCTAACACATCACTTAGGGGGTGTTTGGTTCACCGTAATTGGACGTAATGTGATGTAATTGTAATCTGAATTACATCACAATTTTGTTTGGCTGGCAGAAAGGTTGTAATTGTAATTCGGATTACATTACGTAGGTTGTTTGGTTTGCGTTGTAATTATAATTCAGTCATTACAATTACATTAAGAGAGGGACTTCAGATTACATAGGATGTTGGATGAAAAGTTTTGAATTTCGTTGTAATTGAGTATTTTATACTTTAAATCATCAGTATTTATTATTATTATTATTATTATTATTATTATTATTATTAT
>BQNB010072640.1:0-32372 GCA_026074375.1 Tanacetum coccineum
ATGTACTTAAGGATCAAAAGAAGATTTCTAGTTGTTTTTGTGTGTATAACTGGCTCCTAGTGGGTTATATACACAAAATTGAATAAATTTATGTTAAGGTTTTAAATGTGGGTATTGGTTTGAGTCTAGGTAAGTCTAGGTATTTCCGGTGTGTGTCCAAATGCATTTTATTGCGAAATGTAACCCTTTTACGTGACCAATAAAAATAAAATACGCAAAGTTAATAATTTTCTTCTTAATAATTATATGCTACTTGGTTGATGTAAACCTTAATTTATTTGATGACCGTTTACATTAATGATTATTTCTAGTCTCGCTCTGGCCGTCAGTTTCTGGATTATATGCAGTGCTCATACTTATATCTGTACCCAAAGCTTTCTGAAATGATTTCTAGAAATTGGATGTGAATCTCCCATCACGATCACATATAATCGAAGCAGGTATCCCGTGTCTTGCTACTATCCTGTTTAGCTACAACCTTGCCAACTTGTCCAATGGATCATTCTCCATTATTGGCAAGAAGTGAGCAGATTTCGTAAGTCGATCCACAATCACCCAGATGGCGTCGAAATCTTGTAACGACTTGGGAAGTTTGGTGATAAAATCCATCGTGATATTATCCCACTTCCATTCGGGTATGGCTGGTTGTACTAACAGACCTGATGACCTTTGGTGTTTGGCCTTGACCCTCGCACACGTCAAGCACTTGCTAACATAAGCGGCGATGTCAGCCTTCATGTTTGGTCACCAATACAGTTTCTTCACAACTTGGTACATCTTTTTATAACCGGGATGGATAGAGTATTTCGACTTGTGAGATTCGTGCATAATCACGGATCTTAAATCTCCATAGCAAGGTAACCAACTCTTGCCGTGTAAACATAAAGTTCCGTCGGCGCGTGGTTCCAACCTTTCCTTGGGTATATCATTTCTGATCATACCGCCTACATCTTCATTCACAAGTTTCTTTGGTTTCTAGGCTTCGATCTAAGCTTCTAAAATTCATTTGGGAAGATCCAAGCCAATAGTCATAACCAAGGCTCGAACCCGCAGTGGCTCAATCTGCTCCTTACGGCTTAATGTATCACCACAACTTTGACTTCCTAGATGATAACGAATGTCCACCATCGTAGTCACTTAGCATTCCAAGCTAACGTGTTGCCTCTCCATGTTTAAGCTCATTTTATTGAGAATGTGTTGTAGCTTATGGTCGGTGAAACACGGTGGCATCTGGTTCCTTATAGAAAGTGGTCTCATATCTTTTAGAGCAAATAACCACCGATCAAGTCTAAATCATGTGTGGTGTAGTTCTTCCGTAAAACTTTTAGTTGTCGAGAAGGCATAGCAATCACCTTCTCTCTCTACATCAATACAACTCCTAAACTCTTGTGTGACGCATCACAGTAGACCACAAAGTCTTTGCTTCCTTCAGGTAAGTCCAGAATTGGTGCACTGCACAACTTTTTCTTTATCAACTGAAATGCGTTCTCTTCCTTTTTACCCCAGTCAAACTTGATTCCTTTCTGAGTAAGCTTTGTCATTGGTTTAGCAATCTTCAAAAATCCCTCGATGAACCTTCGATAGTACCCAACAAGTCCTAAATACTAGCGAATCTCCGTTGGTGTCTTAGGAGATGCCCAATCTTTGATAGATTCTATCTTGGCTGGATCCACCTAAATACCTCTGCTATCAATGACGTAACCAAGGAAGCGGCCTTCGGAATCTATAAATTCACACTTGGAAAACTTGCATACAACCTCTCTTTCTTAAGTAATTCCAAAATTGCCTTAAGATGTTCTTTGTGTTCCTTCTCGTCCTTTGAATAAATAAGTATCTCATCAATTAAGACAATTACGAACTTATCCAAGTAAGGATTGCTATAACACCTCGTGTTTTAGGTCATTATATGACATTATGTAATCTAAAATTTATTTTTAGGGTTTTACGCGTTTGCTTTAAATCGTAACCGTTAAGTGAAATCGCATAAACTAAAAAAGAATCCATCAATGTAAAGCGGCATTAAATAATTAAATTTTTACAACAAGAAAGTGTTATATGATTATTTAGAGGAAATTATTAACATTGCAGTGTTTATATTTATTGGTTACGTTTCACGATAAGTACTTTTATGCCTTCCCGAAAACACGTAACTTATCTTCGCTTCATCAAATACCCAAATTGTACCTAAAACTAAAGTTTATTAAAAACATCAAGTATTTATCACTTTATACATATTCCCATGAAAAATTCCCACATCAAACTCTCCCATTGCAAGTTATACATTTTATTAATGGTCTATACTACATTATACTTCAAATAATACAATTATACGCTAAGTAAAAGATCAAAAGATATTTCCAAGCCCTCCCTAGCATGAGATGTACATGTATGACTAGGAATCCAAGAGGTCGCCAATCAGTCTTCACAAAATATCTTCATACATGCACTTGCTCTACTTGAACCATGACTAGCCAGTCTTAATCTAAGATAAGCCTTTCCATCATTTCTTTCTAAGAGTTCCAAGCCTTGCCACCTTGCATACTTCCACTTGACATCAAAAATATCCCATATGATCTCCAAGTAGTATATATATGCATGCATGTGTGAGTTAAGAACTCATACTCTTCACTTTATTACAAGAAAATCACAAAAACTCTCCCATTTCCTTTTCATTAACCCACGGCCAAAAACTCCCATAATACTCAATCCATAGTTTGATTTTATATCATCATACAAGCATACATACATCATACTCAAGGTATTCTAAGAAGGATTGAAGGGTTGTTAATGCTTGAAATGGTTTTATAAGATATTGCAAGATTAGGGTTTTTGGTTGAAATTAGGGTTTTCACCTAATATTTTCAAACAAGTTGTTAATCACAAGGTGTGATTGTTTATTCTTTCTCATACACATCCACACAAGGTTTTTAAAAGCTTAATCATTTCATAAGTAAGAATTTTATGTGTTCATAATGCTCTATTTAAGCTAAATCACCTTTTAGGATACTATTTAATAATGTTGAAAAGGGATTTTTACTTATATCAATGTTTTTTGAACTTATTTACATGTTATCTGGATGCTTATTATGAGTAAAAATGAATTATAAACACTGTACACACTTGTTAAGTAATAAAAAATGAATATGTACAAATAGGGTTTCTTTATAAAGTTGTGAATACAAGTGAGTTATGGGGACTTGTTGTCTTGAACCATGGATAAAATATGAACTATACTGGAATTTTATATATGTAGACATAAGGAAATTATAAAGTTGTAAAAGTAGTTTAATAAGGAGTTGAACTTAATGGTACAAAAAATCAAAGCTTAAAACCTGCCATAATCACAAAACTTCAAACTTTTCTTTTGGTTCGAATTTGGAAGCAAGCCATATTAGGTTTTATAAAGATAGTACTCTCATAAATTCCAAAATGAGACGAAACTCGAAAATGATTAATAACGAAAAGATACACTAGTTTACGATTACGACGCTAAATACTGTTATATAACAAAATTTATAAAAAATTACTATTCATGGCGTACAATTAATACTTTTAAACATCAAACAATATGATAAAACTTACAATTACAGAAACGTGTTCAAAAGAATCGCTAAAAACGGAGTTTTTTTTTTTTTTTTTTTTTTTTTTTTTTTTTTCTATAACGAATAAAAGAAACGAACTAAAACCTTATACTTTAATTAAAAGTATAAAAATGATTTTATAGCTGTTATGAACAGTAAAACACTATTCATCACAGAATCTCAAAAACCTAAAAATGTGATTTTATGATCACTCGTCTTAATACGAAAGCGTGGGCGTAAGAAACGCGAGAAACGGACTTAAAACGACAATTATGTCATTTTTTGCTAAAGGCGTAATTATAAACGTTTTTACTTTATAAATACGATTTCACGTAAAACGAATAAATGGTGATGATAGCTAATATAATTATATTATATATATATATATATATATAATAAATGATTATATTATATATATTAATATATAGTAATTATATATATATATATTATATATATATATTTATCATTATCAAAGTGCCTATATTACTAAAACTAAGGAATTTCATAAGTGAGGCTCTTCGGATGCGTTTGACGATTTATGGATTTTACGATTTAAGAAGTGCCTAACGTCCTCCGTAACGTCATGACCATGACCCTATAGTAGATAACCACGAACGATAGACGATGAAAACTATATAGGATTATATATGGAGAATGTTAGACAACGTACTTGAATACTGATTCACCTTTCTAACTAGGTTGCATTCGGATATCGTTAGCGTACGCGTTTTTATTTGGGATATTTTATTATCAATTTACTCACTCAAGGGATTCATACCCCATGATTTACATTATTAATTTATATGTTTTTTGGGGTGAGAAACATAATGCATGTTTTTATAAATTGACGCAAGTGTACATTTTTATCATGATTACGTTATGCCAAATAGCGATAACCCACTATGCCCCATGAATCATGAGCAGTCAATTACTGGATGTGACGCTATGATTATAGATAGCTCAATTTGGGATAGACCACCCCGTTCGGGTGACTAGCTATCCTGGAAACAAGTACATCATGTCTCGGATTTTGATGTCGGGTTGAACATCATCACGGGCAATGTTGGCAATCTTTAAATATATTGTAATTATTTATGTCAGCTTCGGTGTCATAACTTAGGAAAACGTAATTACCTTTTGTATTCTACATTTGACGTATATCAACGGGGAAGTATAGCGGTCCTGCATATACATTTACATAAACCTATGAAATTAACCAACTTTATGTTGAAAGTGTCAAATAGAATTTTATTTCAGAGTTCATTAAGCAACGAGGTGCGAAGGATACATTGGTGTTAATTTTGAAGTCACCATTAAAGAATTAGTCGCATTACATTTTGTTTTTATAAAAATTACCCCCCCCTTATGTTATGGGCTGGAAATCTTGTAAATAATAACAAGTAAACAAGTAAAGCTTCGGGCTTTTGTAACACATACTTTTAATAAATCTCATGTATCAGTTTTTAAATGACTTTTATTGTCGTTCTTATATTAATAATGTTATTGATCTGAGAAGTAACATGCCCCGGACCCTTATTCTGCTACGACCCAATTGGGGGTTACAGATTGGTTATCAAGACCAAGGTAAGAGAACCAGGTCCAAAGTTTTGTTGACTATAACCGTTTTTCAAACACTGCATTCATAAAATGGGTTTTCACGGACAATACATACCCCAATTGTGCCATTATTGGTTGAACTGAGATCCCATTCTTGATGATATAGTATTTGTAAGAAATTACGTATATAAGATAAGAGTCTTATATTACATACTTATTAAAGCAAATTTTGATTCAGGTATTATCATGGTCAGCATTCTACAGAGCATTCTTACAATTACATACACATCATATCCATACCATTGAGGAGCATTTACGACATTGTTCACCAGGAGTCGATGGACCACCCATTATTCAGAGACACATAATGTACATAATGGCTTGCTTATCAGGTTCCACCATCGCCTGACTACATACCTGGCCCTGAGGTTCCACCATCGCTTGACTACATACCTGGCCCTGAGGAGCTGCACTCACCTCCCCTACTGGACTTTGTTCCTGAGCCGATGTACCATGAGTACATACCACAGGAGGATGAGATACTCTCGGCCGAGGAGCCACCACTACCGCTGCTAAAAGTTAGCATACAACCTTCTGCAGTTCCACAGGATATGTTCCTGAGTTCGATCCGAGGATGGAGCCGAGGAGGACGATGAGGATCCCGAGAGGTCCAGCTGATTAACCCTGCTGATAGGGATGATTGATGATGATGAGGAATGAGGATGACCTTCCGAGATGATGTCGATGATGAATATGAGGGACGATGATGAGGATGAGAGAGGAGGAGGAGCACCCTACACCGGCCGAATCGTCCCACCTGTTACACCGTATGACATGCCAGGATATCTATCCAGATGATCCATCCATATCACTTTCCTCTAGGGAAGAGGTCGAGAGACTTCTGCCTTAAACCGACCCCACCACAATCACCACTTACTCACTATCATCTCCTTTACCACATATACCATCTCCCCCATTTCCAGCATCACCACCTGCTAGTCCTATTCATTTATTGGGCTATCGGGCTACTATGATCCGACTAAGAGCCGAGACACCATCTACTTCTCATCCATTACCACTACCTACTTCATCACCACCTTTGCAGTTATCTAGCTCTGACCACAAGGACAGACAGGCCGAGATTACACTACCACCATCGGAAGAGGTTTGTACTATGACCATTGGTCCTAGGTACAAGATTGGAGAGAGTTTAGTTATAGCTGCCACTAGACCGTTGACGCCCGTAGGGCAAGACTATGTTTGTCATACTATGTATACGGATCAGATAACTAGAGCCAAATGTCAGCTATAGATTAGAGATGTATTGGAAAGACCCAGAGAGGCTGTTAGGAGGTGGCACTGGCACTGATACCCTTAGGAGGGGTCAATGCTAGGGTGACCGGACTTACTGCAGTCCAGAGCAGGACACACATGATATCTATTGCTGTATAGAGGGATACTCAGACAGCAGACCCATAAATATCACAGTGTTGAGACATTGGTTGATGATAGTCAGTACTACTATTGAGATCAGCATGACTACTAGAACAGGAAGGCTCGTTTCCCGAGAGGTAGGGGGACCTCCATAAGTTTAGCTATATGACAGGGGGGGGGTATTTTTTTTTTTACGTTCATCAGTAAGATTATGGCATTATCTTATGTAGTGATGGACAGCAGGCAGGAGTTCAACAGTTGCAGGCAGCTGACCGAAGAGTCAGTTTTGTGACTATTAAGAGATCTACAGCAGAGAGGTCCATTACTAAGGCATTAGAGATTCTGAAAGGACTACATACCAATGGCCGAGTTCAGAGGCAACTTGGAGACCCGCAAAAGGTCTGGCACAGCCTAGATCAACCAAGGGGAGGCTGTAGCGGTTCCCTAGATAAAGTTATGTTAGCTATACTAATGCAGCCTGTTAAGTATTATGGGTTAATCCGACTAGCAATTGTATAGATCTTTTGAGTTTTGTTTAGCTACCCATATAGGTCTTATTGTTAGGTAATATCTATCTTGTACACATACTAATTGTTACGGTATACCCGGCTTAGATGGCTTTAGGTTGTTTCTTTTGTCTTGTTAAACCTAGTGTAGTAATACATCTTGTATCGAACCGAACATGTATGTTTTTCCAAGTTATATATGAAATGGACGGATTACGTTATCTATTAAATCGAATTTATTATAAATGAATGTCGATTTGGTTATACCATGGTTAATTTCAATAACAATTGTACATTTCACTGTGTGATGTGATCTCGTTTTTATTTAATGTGTATATTAAATTCCATAGTAATGAGTTTTTATGACATCTAACGGGTATTATGTTTTCTTGTAATTTATAGAAAATGCACCAAAGAGAAAGACCACGAGTTAAACCCAAGTGCAAACACCAACAACCACAATCACAGATACTCATACCACTACATCTTCACAAATGCCCTAAATTTAGGCAATGATTTAATGAAGCGTTATACTAGCTGCACTGGCAGCACGTGAAGCAACCAGAAGGCATGATAGGCCATACATCAAGAACGGTGCCAGAAGCCTTGCAGTTGCTCGTGAATGCACCTACCCGAACTTCCTAAAATCCAACCCTTGAACTTTAAGGGCACTGAGGGAGTTGTTGGACTCACTTAGTAGTTTGAAAAGATGGAGTCTGTTTACTAGCATAAGCAACGGTACAGTGCCTGCCAGGCAAATTTGCTCGAGTACCACTACAAGGAAATGCTCTTACATGTGGAACTCATATGTTCAGACCACTACTCCCTGAAGCTGCCCATGGAATGCCCATGGAGGCCACTGAAAAAGATGATGACTACAAATACTGCCCAAGGGGCCGAAATTAGATAACTGGAGTTTCGAAATCTAGAATTTAAAGGGAAGTATCGCTGTGGAAACCTATAGCCACGTTTCCAAGAACTAGGCAACTAATGTAAGGATCGATGTTTCCAGAAAAATAGACCAAGTGAGAAATAAGTCAGATGGCTTGCCGATACATCCATGCAGTGTGATGGCAACTAAGCAAAAACTATGCATGATGCCATTGGGGGGGGGAGTTTCGCCATTGAACTCATGGACAAGAAGAACAACACTTGGGCTGAAACGTCGAGGCTACAACAAAAGAAAGTCTGATGAACAAAAAAAAAAAAAAAAAAAAAATCCCCCCAGAACAACCATAATCAGCAACCAAACAAAACAAAACAACTGAAGAGCTTTATGCCACAAGAAATGGAGACAGGAGACCATAAACGGAGGCCTAACCCTCTGTGTTCCAAATGTAACTATCACCAGGATGGTCCTTGTGCCCCCTAAATGCCACAAGTGCAACCGATTGGTCATTTATCTCGTGACTTGCAGATCCCCCAAATGTCAACAATGGGGCGTAATCAAGAGGGCAAACGTTTGTTTTTGAATGTGGTCTCTGGGCATTTCAAAGGATTGTCCAAAATTGAAGAACAACACAACCGGGGTAATCGGGTTGAAATGCCAAGGCTCAGCAAAGTATATGTCCGTAGAGGGGCAATGTAGGGCAAACCCAGATAACAATGTCGTCACGGGTACGTTCTCTCCTAAACAACCGATATGAATCAATTTAATTTGATCCCGGTGCGATAGGAAGTTTTGTGTCTATTGCCATTTAGCTCTCGAATTGATATCACTCCAACACATTAGCACGGACCTATAAAGTCGAACTAGCCACAGGCGAATGTTGGGTTAAAACATATTATTCGAGTTGTACGTTAAACTTCTTAATCATCCTTCAACATAGACCTAAAAGCCCGTAAGAACTATGAAGTTTTGAAATGATAATTGTTATGGATTTGGATTGGCAAAGACCATAGCCCGTTTATTGTCTGTGCGGAAAAGATTAGTTCGTATGCCTTTTGGAGACGAAATTTTAATCGTTCGAGGTGACAGAAGCAGCAATGAACACGGGACCCGATTAAACATCATCTTCGTGTACTAAGGCTCAAGAAATTAACGAAGGATGTCATTATTCTTAGCAAATATCACCGCAACCAAAGACGAAGACAAGTCAAATGAAACGACTTGAAGATGTGCCACTGTTCAATGAATTTCTTGAAGTTTTTCTAAAGGACCTTCAGGTATATCCACCTCACTCGAAAGTGGAGTTTCAATCCGATTTGTACCTGGTGCTACACTGTAGCACGGGCACCATATCGATTAGCATCGTCCAAAGGAATGAGCTAGCAGAGCAACTACAGTAACTTACGGACAAAGGCTTCATAAGACCAATTCTAACCCAAGAGCTCCGTTCTGTTTGTACAAGAAAGATGGTCCTTTCCAAATGTGCATCATTACAGGACTTGAACAAACTAACTTAGAAGAACCGCTACCTACTCCAATGGATCGATGACCAATTCCGACTACTACAAGGATCATGTATTTATTAAAGATCGATCTGAGGTCAGTAATCCACCAGTTGAGGGTTCGAGAAAAGACATACCCAAACTGCATTCATGACTCGATACGGTAACTATGAATCCAAGTCATGTCTTTTAGTTTGACTAATGCACCGGCCGAGTTCATGGACCTTATGAACCGTGTGTAAACCGTATCTGGGACAAGTTTGTAATTGTCTTCATCGATGACATTTTGATCTACTCCAAATGTAAGAAGGAACATGAAAACACCTTAGGCAATCTTGAAATTGCTTAAGAAGGAAAATTGTATGCAAGTTATCTCCAAGTGTGAATTATGGATCTCCAGGTACAATATCCCCGTCACAGTTATTGACTGTCGAGGTATTCACGTTGACCCTGCTAAGATTGAATCTATTAAAGATTGGGCGTCTCCTAAAACACCAACAAAGATTCACCAATTTTTGGGCCTTGCTGGCTATTATAGAAGATTCATCGAAGTTTTCAAGATCGCAATCTCAATGACCAAACTAACCAAGAAAGGTGTCAACTTTGAAGTCTGATTGGGGTGATAAACAAAAACAATCTTTTCAACTCTTGAAGCAAAGCTGCGCAGTCATCATCCTGGCCTACCTATAGGGAAGCAAGATTTCATCGCATAGTTGCGATGCTTCAAAGAAGGTTTGGGCCGATGTGTTGATGCAACAGAAAAGTGATTTCTTAATGCATCATGCCAGTTAAAAATTCATGAAAAGAAACTATACGACTCATGCATTTAGAGAACTGGGGGCAGTAGTGTTCGCTCTACGAAGATTTAGAGGCACATCTGACGGAAACCTAGGTGCAACGGTGATTCACTGAACATAAGATTTACAACACATTCTTGATCAGTAAGGAATTAAATATGAGGCATAACGTCGCTGGTTAAGTTGCTGATGATTACATTGCGAATTCGTTATCAACCCAAGGAAGGCGAATGTTGTTGCTAAATGCTTTAGCAGGAAGACTAGAACCACTAAGGGTTCGGGCCTTAGTAATGACTATTGCTTTGGATCTTCCTAAAACAAATCTTGAAAGCTCAGACTGAAGCTCGAAAGCCGAGAACATCAAGAAGAGGATGATGGGGTAGATTAGTTGAGAAATCAAAAGATCCAAGAAACTTAGAACGGAAAGTTGAACCACGTACGGATGGAACAATGTGCTAAAATCAGGAAGTTGGTTACCAATTATGGCGACTTAATGGACTGTGAATCATGCACGAGTCCACAAGTCAAAATACTCTATTCACCCGGGTTCCGACAAGATGTCCCAGGATATGAAGAGACTATACAGGTGGCCCAATATAAAGCCAACATCGCCACCTATGTTTAGCAAATGTTTGAACCTGTCCTAAGGTCAAGGCCGAAACATCCAGACACATCGGTTTGTTTAGTGCCACCCAAGATCTCAATGAAGTGGACAAACATCACAGATGGATTTTGTCACAAGCTTCCTAAGTCGTCACTGGTTATGACACTGATTGTGTGGATCATGACTGCGACTTATAAAGTCTGCCATATTATATGCCAATGAGGGAAACGGACCTATGGAATCAACTAGCAAGAATGTACCTAATGAGTAGTCACGAAACATGGAAATACCTGTTACTATATCATGTGATTGTGACCCTTGGTTCACAAAATAAAATCAAATTTCCTAGAAGTCCCTTCAGAAGGCATTTGGGATACAAGTTTTATATGATACTGCATAACATCCGAAAACCCGAGGACCAAGCGAGAGAACCATCAAACTCTCGAGATATGCTACGCTGCTTCCGTAATCGACTTTGCAAATGTTGGGTAGATTTTTTTTATTATTTATTTTTTATTTTTTTTTAGTTAAAAAAAAAACAATTTTTATACCCATTAGTCAGTTTTCATACAATAACAGTTATCATGGCCAGCATTAAGGCTGCACCGATTTGAAGCACTTTATGGTCGAAAAGAGTCCGTTCACACAACCGTGTGTTGGGCCGAGGTTGGACAAGTTCAACTCACTGGTCCAGAATTAGTGCAAGAAACAACGGAGAGGATCATCCAGATCAAACAAAGGAATCAAACCTCTCACGATCGGCAAAAGAGCTACGCCGACTTAAAGCGTAAACTGATGGAATTTCAAGTTGGAGATAAACTTATGCTTAAGGTTTCGCCTTGGAAAGGGGTCGTACATTTTGGCAAACGAGGGAAGTTAAACCCCAGATATGTCAGACCTTTCAAAGTGTTGAAAAAGGTTGGAGCCATTGCTTACAAGCTTGAGCTTCCTCAAGAGCTGAGCAGGGTCCACAATACGTTTCATGTATCCAACTTGAAGAAATGTTATTCTGACGATCCATTAGTCGTTCCGTTGGAAGGACTCCAAGTGGATGACAAGCTTCATTTTGTTGAAGAGCCTGTAGAAATCATGGATCGCAAAGTCAAACAATTGAGGCGAAGCCATGTCCTAATTGTCAAGGTTCGATGGAACTCTAGGCGGGCTCCTAAGTTTACGTGGGAACGTGAAGACCAATTCAAGAAGAAATATCCACACCTCTTCACCAAGACCGCACCATCATCAAGTGCTGTGTGATAAGCCTTGAGGACAAGGCTCATTTAACGGGGGAAGACTATAACACCTCGTGTTTTAGGTCATTGTATGACATTATGTAATTCACAATTTATTTTTAGGGTTTTACGCGTTTGCTCTTAAACCGTAAACGTTAAGTTAAATCGCGTAAACTAAAAATGATCATTCAATGTAAACGGGCATTAAACAATTAAATGTTTACATTAATCAAGTGTTAAATGATTATTATAAGGATAATTATCAACTTTGTTCATCTTATTTTTATTGGTTACGTAAAATGCTTACGTTTCACGATAAAATGCGTTTCGGCATTCCCGGAAGCACCAAAACCTAACTACGCTTAAACGAATACCCACGATTATACCCAATACACAAAATAATCAATATAACATCACTTAAAATGATATCTGGTGCCGAATTTTAGGAGAAGATATGACCCAGAGTATTAACTGGTTTGCAATACACTTGCCCTAAATATCTAGATAATTATTAATATCTAGATTTATAGGGAACTATTTCAACTTACACATGCAGTTTTAGTAAAGTGACCATGGTTAGGTTAGATTAGATATTTTCATTATATAAGCTATCAAGTAACACATAGATGTTCATTTCCAAGGTGTAAACAAAACACAAATCTTCCATTCTCTCTTATAACAACCACCACGCTCAAAACCCTTATCAAACACAATCCATAGTTTGATTTTCTTTCACCATATTAGTGTTTACATATCATACTTAAGGTATTCTAAGAAGAATTGAAGGATTGGTTAAGCTTTGAAAGGGTTTCAAATAGATAGTGCAAGATTAGGTTGTTTTGGTTGAAATTAGGGTTGTCACAAACCTTATATTTTTTAAGCCGCCAAGGTTGTTAATCACAAGGGTGTGATTGTTATTATCTTCTCTACTCATCCACACAAGGTTATATCAAAAGCTTAATCTATTCATATTTAAGATTTTATGTGTTCATATGCTTTACTTAGTTAAATCACCATCTAGGGTACTTTTGAATATGTAAAATGAATATGTATAATGAATTAATTTTTATAACTTATTTACATGTCACATGGATGCTAATATGATGTTAAAAGGGATGTATAAGTGTTTTAACATGTTGTTTAAGTATAAACATGTTTATGAGCAAATTAGGGTTTCTAAAAGTTAACTTATGAGTTACAAATGAAAATGATAGTTAAACTTGTTATCTTGAACACACTTGAGTAAAGTATGATCTAATAGACTTTATATATGTAAAACATAAGATAGAAATGTTGTGAAGTAGTTGTAATAAGGTGTTGAAGCTTAATGGTACAAAAATCAAGCTTAAAACATGTCTAAATCACAAAACCTCAAACTTTCTGTTTTGGTTCGATTTTGGAAGCACCCATATTATGTTTTATAAAGATATTACATCTCATGAGGATTCCAAAATGATAAGAAACTCAAAAATCCGATTTATAACGAAGAAGATACGCTAGTTACGAGTTTACGACGCTAAATACTTTATAAAACAAATTTTATAAAAAGTTACTATTCATGGCAGTAACTTATACTTTGTAAACATCAATAATATGATAAAACTTTCAATTACGAGAACGTGTTCGAAAGAATCGCTAAAAACGGAGCTATAACGAATAAGATACGACAAAAACGGGTTACTTAATTAAAAGTATAAAAATGATTTTTTTAGCTGTTATGAACAGTAAAAACACTATTCATCACAGAATCTCAAAAACCTAAAAATGTGATTTTATGATCACTCGTCTTAATACGAAAGCGTGGGCGTAAGAAACGCGAGAAACGGGCTTAAAACGACAAAGTTATGTCATTTTTGCTAAAGGCGTAATTATAAACGTTTTTACTTTATAAATACGATTTCACGTAAACGATTAGATGGTGATATAGCTATATAGAATATATATGTTATTAGTTATCGAAGTGCTATATTACTAGGGAATTTCATAATGAGGCTTCTTCGGATGGCGTATTGACGAGTTGTTGGATTTACGATTTAAAGTGTCCTAACTCCTCGTACGTCATGTCATGACCTCTTAAATTAGATAGCCGAGACGATATACGATATAACTATATAAGGCTTATATACAGTTGTTGTATAGACAACGTAACTTGAATACGATGACGACCTATCTTAACTAGGTATGCATTCGGGCGTGAGCGTGACGCGTTTTACCTTGGGATAATATGTTTATGCAGTTTACTCACTCAAGGTGAGTTCATAGCCCCATGGTTTTTACAATTATTAAATATACACAAGTTTTGGGGGTGAAAACCTATGCATGTTTTATACAAATTGGACGCAAGTGTACATTTTTATCATGATTACTGTTGCCTAAGTACGATTAACCCACTAGGCCCGTGAATCATGAACTAGACAAGTACTGGAAAAGGTGAGCCGGCGAATGATTAAAGAATAAGATCTATTTGGGTTGACCGTCCCCGTTCAGGTGACTACTACAACAGGAATGAACTTATATCATGTCGGATACTGGAGTATGGGATGAACATCCATCACGGCAAATGTAGCTCGCAATGATTTATATATTGTATTCAATTATGTCAAGCATGTCGGTGTCAATGCGCTTGGCAAAGTAATTGCATTTTGTGATGTCTGCATATGTTTGCATTCTCATTGGGAAAGTACTTGCGGTCCTGCATAGACATTATACATAACCTATGAAATTCACCAACTTTATTTGACGCTTTTAAATAGCATTGTTTTTCAGGAGGTCGTTAAGCACTAGGTGCGAAAGATACATTGGTGGTTCTATTTGAAGTCATGCATTAAGATTTAGTCGCATTACATTTGTGTATCTGTTAAGAGGGCTGGGAAAATTCTTTGTAATAAGAACAAAAACAAGTAAAGCTTCGGGAGCTTTTGGAACACATACTTTTTAAATCCAATGTATCAGTTTTAAACGACTTTTGGGTCGGTGTCTTATATTATCATGTGTTATTGGATCTGAGAAGTAACACGCCGGACCCTGATTCCGCTCGACTCAATTGGGGGTGTTACAAGATAGCTGCTGAATGTTAGTCCTGTCTGTGATTCTTTATCCAAAAGACCGTCAGAAGAAAGTGTGCGCACATACAAGTGTTTTCCGTGCCTGAAATCCGATCATTTGACCTTAACTCGACATCTACAGCAATGAAAGCTAACAAATTACCTAGTAAACCCTGGTGTAAACTCATTACCTACAAGTGAAAGCTCTACGAAAGGTTCGGGAAGTGAGATCTCAGTTGCTTGACTTATTGAAAAAGCTCAAGATCCGGCTCACATGATCATGTGGGTCTAATTGGGACATCATCAGAAAGCGATTTGCTCAGCTTGCTCCCATAACACTGCAAAACCTAAAGGGATCAGGGAATACATAAATATTAGGAACGGGATGCCGTGCCATTTGCACCCAACCTTGGCTTTACATGGGCTGGCCGACATTCCAGATTATGTGGTGTACCATAACTGATATTGACTACTAATGAATACATGCAGTGTGTAACTACAGTTGAACCACATTGGCTGGCAGAGTTTGGCCCGATGTTCTATTCAGTTAAGGATTCCGACACGTCCTTGTTTGAGCACAAAAAGAGGAAGAAAAACGAGAAATCCGCCATGGAAGAATAATTAGGGAATTCGATAAAAACAGCAAGAGCAAATGGAAACTAGATCGATAAAAGAGGAGGGTGAAACAAGGATCTTCCCGATATCTTAAGCCTAAAAGATTCACTTACGGTTTGTATAAGTTAAAAGATCACTGACATAGGATTTGTACTTGGATGTAGTAAAAGTTACAAATACTTCACCTTCTACATATATGTTCCATTAGTAAAACATGTGTTTTTAGTAGACATTTTGGACTTAGTGTCTTATGATACTTGAACTGAACCTATAATATCGCACACTTTTAGCACATGACGGGTTGAAATTGGACTTGAAATACATGTTCATAATTATAAAGTCCAGTGATATACTATTTATATGCGTACACACATTCCCCTTGGACGTAGAATTTGTTAGTTTATAACTTTATACATTCATATGTAGTGCAGTAGTGGTGTCTTCAGGTTCTTAAATTGCCTGAGATCCTATTTTTCTAGTTTTGTAAAATTCGCATCTTGTTTAACAAACTTAAGTCTATATATTTACTTAAGTTACCTTCTTTTGCTAATGAATGTGAATGCATTTTAATATACGGGTTTGCATTCGAATCAGTGATTTAAGTGGGGATCAAAGAAACCATAGTGTATTCAAGGCAAAATTATTCTAGACAAGGATCATTTGTCATAATTCGTAACCCAAATGAAGCAACCTTAAAAAATATTCAAAAATTACCAAGTCCCTAAAAACCATGAACTGATATTGACTACTAAAGAATACATGGAGTGTGTCACTACAGTTGATTCCATAACCGAACTCTTTTCTTAACCTTGAGAGATGAGATGAACATCATGTTTGCTCATCTTGAGTATCTTCTCACTACCGCAATCACCTTACACTTTCCACCTCCACCTTGAAATGTCTTCAAATGTTTTCATAAACGTGTCACCCTAAACCTTTTTGCTTAAAAATTCATTATCTATGAATCATGAATCATTTAGGACTTATGTAGTATTGTCTCTCTTTATCTCACGAAACATGTAGTGTGTTTTATGGATTAATTATCTTGTATTAGATCTAGTTTTATTTTATGTTGTATGAATGTATTAGTTGCATTTTCTATTGTATGAGTTTCTTGATTGTTGAATGAGACTCTCCTTTAGGTGACTTAAATCTAATGTGTTGCTTGAAAAATATTTGTCTTGCACTTGTATTTCTAACTTTGTTTTGTAGCAAACAATTTTCGTAAGATCGATCCCTTGGTGCCCCGAACAAGGGGGAGCATACATCAAGGGGGAGTCTTGATATCGTTGATTTCTCTCTTCCTACAGTTACTCGACTATCATCCTTTTTAATTTTGACAAAAAGGGGGAGAAATGGAATAAAACTCATTAATAATGTGTAACTATTAATTTTATACAAAATGAGTTTATATTTTGTCATCATCAAAAAGGGGGAGATTGTTAATACAAATAATGTCTAAAAACATTATTTATATTTTTTTTTATTTTTCGAACTTTCAAATGTTTATGGATAATGACAAAATGTAAAAACCGTTTTCGATTAAAATTAAAAGTTTTACCAAATTATTAATGTAAAAATTCCATTTTAGATTAGTAAATACTTAAGGTAAGAACAAACAAATCATTAAAGCTTGATTAGTGATAAAAGATAAATATTTTGTTCTTTTATCCATTACATTTTCTTACAAAAGAATTTTCACAATAATAATTATTAAAACTATTTTCATAATTAAAACGGAAAAGTTTTTATAAAAACTTAACATTGAAATTTCAAATTTTCCCTCCCAACGGAAGCATCTATCCCAGATACAATTCCCCACATAAAAGGCGACTAAAAAAGGGATGCGAAGTCTACCTGGGCGGCCCCCTTAATAAGGTTGGAGGCCCCCTTTTATATCTGGGACCGCCGGGTGGGCCGCACCTGTTACCGTGTTTGGGTCTTTTCTCTGCCTATAAAATACTGCTCCCTACCTTGCTAAAAATCAGGACTCTTTGCATTGCATTTTTCTCTCATTCTTTCTCTCTCTAAAAAAAACCTTCTTTCTCTTACTAAATATCTTGATCTCTAACATCTCTTGATCTTGTTTTCAAGGTGATCTAATCTCTTCTTCTTATCTTTTCCTCTCATTCAAGTGCAAGAGAAGAACAATCGTATTCGCACCCAAGAAACGAAGTGTTGATTAGTGATCCTCTCCTCTTATCTTCTAAGTACCAAATCTCTATTGGTAATTTATTGTGTATTTGTGTAATTCGGACAAGTGTAAATCCGATCGTGTAGATTTAGTGTGATTGTGAAGTGGTTTTAGATTGGTTCTAGGCTAAGATTTAGGACTCCGACATTTAGCTTAGTTGTCGGGGAAAAATAACCCGTAGCGGACGTGTGTAAAACGGTTTTCTCGCCTGAAGGGAGCTGTTGACATAGTTAAAATCTCGTGTACGGATACTCGGGGAAAGTGGTGTGGGCGAAGAAGGAGCTTCGTAAGCCGAACCACTATAAATCTTGGTGTCCTTGGTTGATTGTTTCCTTTCCTTATCTCTTTCATATTATTATATTTGTTATTTTATCTTAGTTTAGATTGTTTATTGATTGTTCATAATTATGAATTGCGTTTAAATATACAACTCGAAATCTTACATATTTTGTAAGTAAAAGTTTTTTTTTTTTTTTAAAAGGAAAAACGAACCTTGTAAAATATTCTAACCCCCCACCCTTTCTAGTTCTCCACAAGCCCTTCTAGTTTCCACAGTAACCTCTGTCCCTGTGGTAGTCACAGAACTTATTCAAGTTTTGCTTTTCGTGAGTTCCGATCAAAGACGGTGGTTTTGTGAAGCTTACGCTTTCCATGGCGAGGATTTCTTTCGGAGTCTTGGTAAGCGGGCTGAAAGTGTCTTTTCTAGGATAAAGAGTGTACACCCCCATATTCCTTCGTGCTTCCCTTGGGACGCCCCTATTTCTGGCTCTTTCAGGTCCTCCGGTCCATGCCGGACGAACGTATCCTTTGTCCCCTTGAGAAGGACGGACCTTTTCTGCTGACCCAGCGGCCAGTTCTCCTCTAATGAAGGCTCGAGCCCTTTCAAACATTTCATCCATCGTTTTGGGTATTTTGTCATTGAGCTTCTTGGCAAGTTCTGGATGACCATGACCATGCATAAAAGCGAAGATACGCAGGACCGGAGGGACTCCCTTTATGTGAGAACTTTCAGACTTGAACCGGTCCATGAAAGCTTGTAAGCCCTCATTCTGCCTCCTCTTGATGCTGTGAATTTCGGCGGGGTCTTTAGCATATCTTTTTTGTTGTGAAAATTCTTCCAAGAACTTCTGACTTAACTCTTCGAAACTGTCTACACTCTTAGGGTCCAGGTCGTCGAACCAGTTTCGTGCCGCTCCTCCTAGGGTTTGACAGAACATTTTGCACCAGATGGGCATCGGCCATTCTTCTTGTTCAGTTGTCGCTGAAAAGATACCTAAATGATTCTCTGATCTTTATTTCCTTCATATACCCTGATGTTCCGGGGAAGTTTTGCCCTCTTATGATACTTGAAATGAGTGATTCTGTGGGTAAAAGGAGTGGGTTTAGGTCTTTTGTAGGGTGAATTCAGGCCTTCACAAGCGTCATCCGAACCTTCCTCATATTCGAAGTCTGAACTCGTCTCTTGATGTCCGGACCACTTTTTCCTGGACTTGGACCTTTCTCTTCTTGCCTTTTCCCTAGTTGTGCTCTGGTCTTCCAACCTTCTTGACCTTCTTAAGTGCGTCGACTCTTTATTCTTGGAGGGAGTCTTCTGACTTTTGATGGTAGAGCGAGTTTGCCTGCGAGTATCAGATGTGCCGGAGGATTCAAGAGAAAATCAATCAGAGAATCCCTTGGCCAGTGACCCGGCCGGAGCTTCCTTGTCAGAATCGGCATAGGCAAGTTTTCTTGGTGTGGCTTTCATCTTGGCTTGCTGGTCATGTTCTTTGATCATGGTTCTTAATACATCAATGTTTTCCTTGATGAAGGCCGGAGAAGGGGTTTTTTGCGTTTGTAGGACTGGTTCGGTAGGCCCCCCATGGGTTTCCGTTCCTACGTCCCTTGTCGCCGCTCCCTGAAATTCCTCCTCCATAGGCTGTGAGTCAACGATGCCTCCTTCTTTTGGGTAGATTGGGATGCCGAGTCCCACTGCGCCAAATGTTGAGATAAATTTACGTGGGCTGCTTGAGCTTGATAAAAGTGACCTCAGCGGTAATAAAGATCGAGTTCAGCTTGGTTCCTCCATAGCATAGTCTTTCGTCTCCTAGCTGAAAATAAGAAAGAACACTGTTAGCTCGCCCCGAGGTGTGAGTCCGGGACCAACTCCGGCGTGAGAGTAAGGTCAATGATTGTGAGATAAATGCGGAGGATGTAAAGTATGGTCCGGAAAGGTGTTGTGTCTCGTCCTATGGAAATGAGCCCTCCCTTTATACTATTTGGGATTCGCTACAAGACATAACCATGGGGCTCTCTCTTGGTTCAACTTGTCGGCTACGTGTCCTTCCAAGGACAGTGGTCCTTCACAAGGATTGTACCTTTGTCTGATTGTCTTTTGACACCGCTACATTAGGACGGAGCTAATAACTCCGGACCTGATATGTCCTTCGACATACCAGCTTCTCCGGAATTCTAGTGGTGACTCCAGACCTGATTTGTCCTTCGACAAGTCAGCATCTCCGGAATTCTAGTAGCAGTATCTAAGTTGTATTTCTCCTTCGGATGTTCCGGGGGAGACTATACCTCATCATAAAGCATGTTTATTGTATATATTTGCGACGTAATTTTATTTTTACATGTTATATTTGTTAATAAATAGTTTTTATGCTTAATAGATGAAATATTTCATGATTTATATACATACTTTTTTTTAATCTTTGCAAATATTTTTTATTTTTTTGTTTTGGAAGACCGGGTTGACCCGGCGGTCCAACCGGTTGAACCGGTAACCCGGTGACTCGACCGGGTCGATTAAAGACCCGGTTTAAAAAACATTGGATATGGGTATATGTTTTGTAATGCACACGTACCCCCTACATTGATATTGAGATGGGATAGACTATGCCACGTGTAGTAACCAAAAGAGTATCAGTCGGGTAAAAAACCACTAGGTAAAAAAACACTTCGACCAGATCCGAACGGGTCAGAAAGAATAAGCTAAGTCGGGTTAAACAAAAAAAGAAGAACGGGTCGGATAACCCACTCGGACGGATTCAGAGTGGGTGGTGGAAACCGGGTCAATCCGACGAAGTGAATCGGGGCGCCCAATGATTGTATAAATTGTATAATATAAAACAATATGACTCATTTGGACACAAAATTAGGTATTCAATAATACGTTTAATCTATATTTTAAAGCAATGAAAATGAACTGAAGTAAACAAAACATATTCAATTGGAAGTAGAATGTTCTTGTCCTAGATTAGGATATTCTCTTTCTTTGCGTATTACTTTAGAATGACTCGTCAACTAAAATTTGATGTACCTTCCTTTATTTCTTTTTGGGAGGATTGCCATTGCATAATAATAGTAATATCAATACAAGTGAATGCAGAACATCATTTAAAATAAACATGGGAGGTGGTTTGGTTCCCATAACAAGAGCTTTTCTTTCTTCTTACTATGATAAACACCATTTTCCTCCCCTCTCTGATGACGTGTCTCGCATTTCCCATCAACTTCACAACTTGTCAAACAATCTTCGTCACACTTCTCTCCCGATTCCACAAGGTTCATTCACACAACCACATGTTATTATTAGCTCAGGATTAATATGATTGTCACTTCTATAATGTAAATGGATTTTTGTTAATTTTTTTTACGTGTATAGTATTCTAAACTGATATTTATACGTTTATAGCGTGTATGATAGCTAGATTTGATCTACATGGAATATTGTTGACACTTGACACTGTAAATTTGTAATAGATGGCATGATATATGGCCCAAAGACAAATCGACAAGATATTCAGTATCTATATTCTATACTGTTTAACTAAATTACTTGACTAATGACTTTATCATAAGAATCGGATATTGCTAACTCGGCAACTATATATAGTTATAATAAGTAGCATATTGGAATGTACAGTAACAGCCATCTTTGACTTGGATATACATTGATCATTTCGTGAGAATAATAGTGTACATTTTTTTTTTTTTGAACATGGATCATTCGTAAGAATAATAGTGTGCATTGATATATATGTTTCAGAAAAAAGATGTTTGCTAAAAGAAGTGGAGTCACAACCACCTCATAAAATTGATGAGAATATGTGGAAACATCGTGAGCAGATTGAAGAAATCATTTTCTTGCTGGAAACCTCGCATTGGCCAAAATCTGTGAGAAGCAAAATATTTCATGTCAAAAAGTTCAGCTATAAAATTAGACTAACTCTTTGGTTTCAATATTCCTTGTGTTCTCAAGAAAAAAATAGAATGTGAAGTAAAGAATTTACTCACCTTTCATCCAAATGTGGGATGAAAGTTTTGGCACAAAAAGCCACCACTTTCTTTCCCTTTTTTACATATTACTTTCACTTCCACTCTCAAGAAAACTTAAGAATCCATTTACCGGGTAACCCTTTACACCCAATATCAAAACTTGAGAACACAACAAGCTTCCAACATATTTTGAAAGTTTAGTTTTAATTAACGGAGAGACTCAAATGACCACTCTCATTGTTTTAATGCTTATTTTGTGTGCAGGTTCAAGAACAGGCCACACCGGAAGATGTAGAACTTGCGCACCTTCTTAGACAGCTAAAAGACAAATGTCGAGGAATATTAAAACTTGTGGAGTCCTTCCAGTCCAAGAGTTCAGAAAATGTGTTCAACACAGGTTAGTCCGAGATAACAGGGCCATTTGCTTTTCAATTACTGAAGATGTGATAAATCAAGTGATTTTGTTCTTAGACCTTAGATTAAGAATAACACTATCAAATATACTATCATAACACTTTGCTACAAAATTTTATGACATAAGCTAACACCCTTATCTGATTTAACATCACGGATAAGAAAGCGATGCTTTACCTGATCTGGTTGCTTGATAATTCAATTTAGCGCAATTTAAGACAATGTTGTGCTTATTTGCTTCTCAAGGTGTAAGATTACCGTTTAATAAGATAAACTATTATGTATTCAGACTCTGTTATTAATTAGACTATATAAGTTCAGTCACTCCCCTTACTTTTGAACATGAACATACACCCTTATCTGTAACCTACTAAGAAAGAAGGAGATGGAGAGTATGTCTCTACTCATACATTGTTTATGATTTCTATTTGACAAGAGTAAATCATTAAATATACATGATTCTGCTTTAATTCAAATTTGTAACCAAAGTTATACTTCCCAGAAACTATAGTGAAGGATTTATTAATATCTTTCACAACTATAGTCAGATTACCCTGATTAGAGAAACAATATATTACTACACTGTCCAGAAATTATTACCATGGAATAATTATTCACGTTGCTTATAAGAATAGTCATTACCTTGGAATAAATACCCTGATTCTTGACAAACTGCTTATAAGAATAGTCATTCAAGCCGATTCTTAATGTTTATATGTTTCTTTAAGACAAGATGGTTGTTGATGCATATGCAGTTATGACGTATATGCCCCAAGACTTTCGAGGTACACTAATTAGACAACAGAGAGAACGCTCAGAGAAGAATAAGAGAGCTGAAGTGGATGCTTTAGTCAACTCTGGTGGAAGCATATGTGATCGATATGCACTGCTATGGCAACAGCAAATGGAGCGGTAAGACACTTGGTTCCTTGTTCTAGGGCAACATATAAAAAATGGTACTACGTTTCTATCCACTCAGCCGTTATGATATGAATCATATTATTATTCTCGTATTTATTATTATTAGTTAGTAGATAATTATTAGCGGTATTTTATCAGGCGAGTCTGATTAGATAATGATTAGGAATTAGAGTTTTATTAGGAATGGAGTCTTGTTTGGAAATCTATATATAGGGTATTAGGGTTGTCATTTCTGGATGCGGAATTATATGAATGGATTAGTGATTTAATATCATTATTGGGAGAGCTTATTCGACCTCTCGAACGTCGATTACTCTATCTTTGTTCTTTATTAATCGTTTATATCTCATTATCGATTCGGTTCGTATCATCTGGTTTCTGGTCTTGTTTTTTCTGATACAAAATTTTGTCCAGGAGAAGACAATTAGCTCAGCTTGGTTCTGCTGCAGGTGTCTATAAGACCGTTGTGAAATACTTAGTAGGTGTACCGCAGGTATGTGATTGGCGGGCTTACATTTCACAACTCTGTGCTTGTAGTTTGTTTGATGCTAATTTGTAGTTAATATCACACATTATGGTTTTAGATCTGTTGAGTGTTTCTGCAGTGTCGCTCATTCACTAGTGTGAACTAACACATTTTACGTAACATAATAATTTTGAAACCAAAAATTATACATTGTGATCCTAAAGCTTTTGAGGCTCTCTGAAGACTATTAGTGTAGCAGATATTTCCATATGCACATACATGACTTAGATTCTTACTTGCTGCAGGTTCTATTGGATTTTGTTCGGCAGATAAATGATGATCAAGGGTAATTTATGTTTCACAAAATTTTAACTTTGCAATTTTTGCTGAGTTTTTTTTCTTTTTTGTCCTCATACAAAAGGATGACTTGTTCTAGGCTAAGCTAAAGTTCCTTATATATTTAGGCCAATGGAGGAACAGCGGCATCGGTATGGACCACCTATGTATGCCCTAACAAAAATGGTGCTCAATATTCACCTTTTTCTTTCTTTGTCATGGTGGCGTTATGAAGATGTTAAATTGTGAGTATTCTTTTTCTTTATAGCCTAAGCATTTTTTTTGTTTTTAAGTTCGGCAATCAGTGTTTGTTTATAAGTCACACTGTTGTTCTTATTTTCTATGCTGGTTGATTTTCATGATCTCTACTGAGCAGACAGAAGCATCAACAATCTATCCTAGAAGAAGCTGTTAACGTCTACGCGTCTGAGTTGAAAAGATTCCTCAGTTTCATTGGGTACTGATTCCATTTTCCACTACTAATCGTTTAATTATGTAGATTACAATTGCGTTTGTTGATAACAAGATGTGGCTTTTCCTTGTATTATTCATCCGAAGCTTCTTGTTGCATATTTTTATTTGTCTCAAGCCTATCAGACTCATCAGTCATCAGCTACAATTCAAGATTACTCTTACCTTGATCAGAAAAATCAAATAAATGTTCAGTTTATTAGAACTTAAGTCAACAAGCAGCTCTTTACCCATGATGCTCCCTTGCCAGTGCTGGAACCATAAATTCTTTGTAAATATGAGATATTTCTTTATAGAGGGACTTTTTGCAACATGGTATAGTGGAATGTATTGACACTATATTATATATGTTTCATTCTTAGGGAAGTGTTTGCAAATTCTCCTTTCTTTGTTACAGCTGAGGAAGCGGGTACGATAGAAGCAAAGTAAGTACCAAAATTTCCTTGTAGAAGTTCTTTCACCTTGTATCATCATTTGATGGAATATTGTTTAATATGGTATATGTTACATACCTTTATTATTCTTTTTGCAGAAGAATTGATGACTATAAAGGCACAAATATTCCTGCTGGGACAACTTATGAGGTATATATCTAGCCAATATGAATTATCTTTCGTTGATGCAATGGGGCATATGGATTTTCATTTTTCCCCTACTTCCATAGTTAATATACACTCCCAGAAATAACTATGATTAATTACCATTACATAAGTTGGAAATTACTATTATCTTTGTTAGACTACACATACCAACATTTTTCTTATCACACGAGGTAAAACTGTGTATTATAAGTTTTAGTGAAATCTTTCGAATTGTGGAAACATTGTGGTACTTCAGTGTTTTGAATACTGTTTATTCTACTAGCCACGATACTGTTTATGATACTAGATAACTTTCTATGTGTGCTTTCGGGATAGGTTTCATTGGAGGTCGAGTCGGTGAATTCATACATTGCTTGGGATTTCTCTGTAGCACAAGGAAGAATTAGCATGGCACATGTCTCTATAATATTCTTAGACGTTTTAGTTGAAAGCAGTATAGGCCCCTTGTTCATAGAGAGCCAAGAAATTATTCAGATCTTGATATGTAAAATGGTACCATTCATTCTGAAAGGGTGTTGGGACTAAATAGTCTCATGGATTTTGGAAAAATGGGTGCTCTTTTACACTTCAAATTGCTAGTTATTATCTACCAAAACTCAACATTCTACCTCTAAATTGCTTACTTGTGGATCTGACAATGTGCAAATATTGTATCTTGTTTGAACAGGACATTGGATTCAGCATAGAGTATACGAATTCGTTGGGACAAAAAACAGTAAGTTCAGTCATGGAAGTATTAACCTTATTTGAGATTCACTAACCTTCAGTTTCCATACCATTATAGTGGTTAATGCTTGGAAGTATCAACCTTATTTGAGATTCGCTGCCATTTTTATTTCACGAAGTGTGCGGTTATCTTTACTTATTAAGTTTTCTGGAGGTGTTGCTTATATGGTTTTTAATATGGTTTTTTTGACGTGCTTCATGTTACATAGCTGATCTTGCCTTACCGGCGTTATGATTCTGACCAAGTGAGTAATAGCATCGTTGCAGTTTTAATATTTTTAGTTCATTATAGAGCATTTGAAGGATTTTATAGACCCACGACTTCAATTACTATGCAGGGCAACTTCTGCACGATAATGGCTGGCAACTACACACTTATTTGGGATAATTCACATTCAACATTCTTTAAGAAGGTTGGCACAAAATAATACAGTAAAAGATTTTGTGAAGTTTACATTGGTCTTTTTCTTGATGGCCAATTTGGTTTCCTTTTCTGCCCATTAGAACAGGAATAGCTCAAAATATCCCTTTTCTTTATTCAGCGGTTCGTATTGTAGTAGGGTTTAACTAAAAATGCAAATGGTGGCAGTTGACTCTTGGTATTTCAAATTCGTTTTATGTTATTACTTATTAATATGATTTTACTTCTAATAGGAACTGTTTAAACAGCAGCATAACTGATTTTAACATCTGTAACAGGCTCTTCGATACAAGGTGGACTGTATACCACCAGTGGTGGAACCAGAAGCACAAGCAAGGGGAACAATATGACACAAACATCATGCCAAACCATACATCAAAACATGTGCCAGTAGAGTTGTGAAATATAACCATAAATTCAGCAAACTATGAATGTGAAATTGTTACAGTTATTCCATGCAAAGTGTGATGTAATTAAATAATCATTAAAGAATGTATGTATGACATGATAGACACGATATTTGTACGCGTATCTTCCAATTTAACATGCATCAAAGGCAGTATCTTGGGTCTGGAAAAAAAGTATGCTGTAGATGTTTTTAACCAACAAACCGGGTGTCAACTGAACTTAGTACGTTATAGCACCACATGATCCACATGTAAATATTAAAACACGTGATTTTTGTCAAGGGTCGTTTAGGAGGATAGAAGAAGACATACAGGAATGTACAACATTGATCTTTTCCATGTATTAGAATATGCTTTAGAGATTGAACTAATGGTGCATTAATATCTGACAGTATGTGAATACTTATACAATAATAAAGCTACAATTGAGAAACAACTAATTGTAATTACATTATCCAACTATAGGAAACGAACAAAGTTGTAACAATGTGGCAATATTTTTAGAGATAATGCAGCAAGTAAAACAGAGCCCGAACAAGGAAAACAAATGAACAATACTTAAATGACAAAGTGGGTTGTAGGAGTACCTGTAACCAAGGTGTCAAGTTGTTGAGATGAGGTGATAAATATATCTTATGGAATATACATTTGCAATAATCCACCATCGTATCCTTTTGTTGTCCTAAACCATGGATACATCAATTTGTCAAATAAAATTGTATTTACGCCTAGCTGATTCAAGAGTGTTGTAAAGCAGCATTGCAACAGTCATAGGCCCTACTCCTCCTGGAACAGGTGTAACTGAAGAAGCTACCCTTAATGCCTCCTCGTGGCATACATCTCCTATGAGACGATAACCTTGCTCACAACTAGTGTCCTGCACGCCATAATTTTTTTGGAAAGAATGTCAACTCGCTGGCAGTTAAGGAATTTCCCTTCTCTTTTTAAATCAAAGTCAACTAGTATCGTGACTAATCAACAGCAAGAACGAGTTGTATGAGATACTATTAGGAACTGTTTGAAGTTGGAATATTCAGATAATTGGTTTCCTGAGAGCAAGATAAATTAAATCTTTTTATCAGATAAATGCATAAAATGACCAAGGGGAATCTTGTAAAAGAAAAGGATAAGTCTCTTGTGACATGGGAGTAAAATGTGCTCTTATCACGTTATAATCATAACTAGAATATGTGGATCCAATCTTTAAACCTAATACAACTAATCAGTTTCAAAATGCAAAACCCGAACATCCCCTTCATCAACTTGGCAATTCAAATGAACCATCTCTTCTTGAATCACTCGGTGACCTAATTATAACTAAATCGCGTTGTACATACCATAAAGGGTCAAAATCAGTACCTCAACTGGATGCGTTCCAACGTCAACGACCACGACACCGGGCTTCAGCCAACTTCCACGGACCAAATTAGGGACACCTACCGCACTCACCAAAATGTCAGCTTCGCGTGTGATTTCCTCAGGGTTTGATGTTAATTCGTTTATAATGCTGACAGTTGCATGATGCCTCTGAACCCCAATTAAAATAGATGAGAAATTAGTATAGTAGCAAAGATATATCTGCTATGGCATGAGAAACAGAGAATCACCTGTAAGAGCAAGGACGCAGGTAAGCCAACAATGTTGCTTCTACCAATGACAACAGCTTTTTTACCCATTATCTCGACGCCTGATCTAATCAATAACTCAACACATCCCTTCGGAGTGCACGGGATGAATAACGGTTCCCTTCCTCTCATAGCAAGATTTCCCATGTTCATTGGATGAAAACCATCCACATCTTTTTCCAGTTTCAATACGTTCAAGATCTTCTCTTCATTTAAATTCTGATTCATTCACTTTAAAACTTAATCTCAGTTTCATGTACCAATGATAAAAGCATTAAACAATAAGATGAGGTGTAATTTGTTCAGTTGCAACACAATAATTACCTGAGGAAGGGGAAGCTGAACGAGTATCCCATGAAAAGATGGATCTGCATTAAAACGCATTATAGCATTACAAACTTCCTCATCTGTACACTTATCTGAAAACTCGGTCAATGCAAACTTGATTCCGGCCTCTTCGCATGCTTTCATCTTGTTATGAACATATATTTGGGAATCCTTCCTCTCGCCTACCAAAATCACACCCAACCCAGGAACCTCACCAATTGTTTTCTTCATCCGTTGTACCTGAACGGTCACTGCTGATATAATATCCTCCGCAATTTTTTTTCCATCAATTACTTTAGCAGTGTGTTCACTAGCTGTGTTAAAGTCGAATAAGATATCATTAGAAAGGATCGAAGATGGCGGATAACATACCAAGCCCTTGCATATAAGTACGTTAAGATCATTTTACAAAAATAACAAAAGTGTAGCAGGTAGCCGTAAGGAAGATTCTATTTGAGAGCCTATTGATATGGATGGGCGCATAAGACTAAAGATGCGCCTCGAAAACAATATATGTGAGCTATGATATATAGAAATGAGAACAAACTATGCAACCTCATACTTACAATCAAAAATTAAGATGATAGTAAGAGCCTAAGAGCACGTATTAGCCCATTTAAGGTAATGGATAAATATTAAAAAACGACCTAATGATTGCGTCTAGATACTATACATCAAGCAATGGCTAAAATGATTTCTAAAGGGTCCATGAGTTAAAAATTGAGATGGAAATCTATATAGATAACAACCGTTAAAGCTAAACTGTAAGAATCTTAGGCCACCTAGACGGAAGGTAAATTAATGTGTACAATATGAATATTAGATCCTCTGCAAATATTTTCTATCGTTGTTAAAGCCAAAAACAGATTGACCGAACAATACCAACACAATGCTGATAGAAACAACAGACATTACAACAAAGTTTTACATGATCATTGAATGCCAACCATAGATTCAAGCCTGTTTGGAATTGCTTCGTTAGAACTACATATCTGCTTATAATTATTACAAGATTCCTTATATCTACAAAATGCTTATCTGCATTTAAAGAGCGCAATGAGCAGATAAAAATGAATTACAAACCACGACACTAGAAAGTTAGCATGGTTTACCAGGTGCTTACCGAGCTTGGGGACGGGCGTGGTCCATTTAGAATTAGCCGTGCTACAAGTCCAAACATCAGGAAAGTCAAGGGAAACAAGGGTAGGAGACTTTAGTATTCGGTTATCATCAAAACTTGCTGCAAAGGTATTTAAACTTCTTGATGTGGACAACACTAACATATTCTTTCTCCACATCCAAACCGCAACCGTTTTGCATTTATTCTTCAATACCATTCTCATTGTTTTTTTTTCCTGTGGTACTCACTAACTACTTGTCTATCAAGTCTCCATCTATCATCAAAAGTGACAATCAATCAGTGTTACATTCATGACAAAATCCTATGTAAACATGTCACATTTTTTACTTTAAGGAACAAAAAAAAACATTGATAACTTGAGAAATGAAACTAAGGAAATAAGATGGTCTTACTAAATCTGAGATACCAGAGCAACTTAACAAATTTTTTGACTAACACTGATTTTTGAGTTAATGGATTCTTGTTTGTGTTTTTTAGTCGGCGGTTGGAACTTGGAAAGTCTTGTCTTTTGGAGAATCCAATATTTTCAACTTGTGTCTTTAGAAATAATTTTGGACAATTAGTCCCTTATAGGATTAGTGATACTTATTCCTACTCTTCTTGAAATTTTGCAGTTCTAGTTTCCGAACATGTTAAAAAGAATGAGATAAAATTTTGCCGATTCGATAACCCGTTGACTCAACCTGATCGACCTTGATCAATCCGATTTTTTGTAGGGTCTGGGTTTTGAGATCCCCAAAAACTCTCCATACTTTAAAGATCATGTGAAATCATCTCAACCATTCATCTTTTTTCATCCAAAGATTGAGATTAAATAACAAATTTTACCCACTTTTCACATTAAAAAGAACAAAAACGTCAAATATATAAACCTAAATTTTACACACACTTTATTTTTTCCCAAAAAAATAGGCATTCACTCCTGACCACCCACCTTCAGCCGACGATTCACTCCTGACCACCCACCTTCAACCGGTGATTCACTCTCGACCACCCACCTTCAACCGGCGATTCACACCTTTAAATAATCATCAAAAACGACGTGAAAACGCTCAAATTTAACCTTTCGATCATCATAACAGATCGTGAATCGATCTGTAATTAGAACAAATTTAAAGGAATCGATGAAAATCACAAACGATTCGTAAAAAATGGACGATAATCAGTTAAGCGAGGCTTTGTCGTTTCAGTTGTGGAAGCTGAAAATCTTTTGGTTGATTTTGAAATTCAGGTTATGGATGACGTTCTTGTTGATCCATATGCAGAAGAGAATTTTGTTGTTGCTCCAGGTAAATCACGTGATTCTGTTTCTTTGTTCCCAATAAAATGCAATATATAATGTTTTGAGTAGTTTACACACTGATAAGTGTAGAATACACATATCTATTTATGCTTAAAAAGGCCCAATTCAACCCAAAACGGATCAAAAATGGCAAAAATGTGCTTGTATATGAGTTTTATGTGTGCAGGTATGGATAAGTCAAATATCACAAGAAATCAGTCAAAAACGGACACGACGAACGGGAATGATGTGATCAAAAGCTAAAGAAATCAAAGCCGAATCATGTGAGATCATGACTCGAGATATAGATAGTAGAGGATAGAGATAGAGATAATGCACAGCTATAACACATTCATCAAACACACATTTCCATTTGGTTTTATAAATTCAAGGGTTACTTTGCAATTATGGAGTTAATTTAGCTTGAATCTTGTGCTCTGCAAACACAGGGCCAGATATGGTAATTCCCCCAAAAGTTTCAAGGGGCGGGTCGAATATGACCTAAACCCGTGGATCCATCTCTCAACCAATCATAAGCCATCCCCCAACCCGTCCTAACCCGATTACCCACAATTAACCCGAACCCTTAACCCGACCAACCCGGTTAAACTTATAACCCCTTTACAGTTACTGTTCACTCATTTCCCCCAAATGCGATCAAAACTCACTCACACACACATGAACACACCAAGAACACCCATGAACCCTAGTTCGTTAACCCCTCATCCCCACACTAATTAACCATAGGGTTAATAACCCTCTCACAAACCTTAACCATCCTATCACTATCAATCATAAACCCCAACCATTCCACCCTGGCAAAATGAAAAGAAACGATTGGATGATGTGACGTATGTGAGTGTTTACACTCACATAACTAACACACATATGTCCACGTCATCGATCCAGGTTTATACACATCTTTAATCCAACGATTGAAATGACATATCAAGGAGAGAGAAGAGATGGAGGGTCAAGATGAAGATGAAGAAGGATCTAGAGAAGATGGCAAGAGCTCAAG